>JAODKM010000118.1:24690488-24709708 GCA_026780845.1 Petrocephalus sullivani
GGATATGGCTGTTGTTTTTTACTTCTTGTGTGTTTTTTAAGGCGCCCTCCCCCCCCCCCACACAAAAAAAAAAAGAGACACGGCCGCCCCCCCCCCCCCCCCCCCCCGGGACATAGCCTGCACATCCTGATAGATCATGCCTGTGGGAACCATGCGGAACCTGAAACCCGGCTCCCGCTTTGCAGCCAGTCCACTCTGCGATTGATCGCTTCACCTCTGTGTCATAACGATCCGCAAGGTGCTCCGTCTTTTATGGGAAAAGGACCATTAGCTTGATGGGAAAGATGCACATGCGGGGTCTTTGATGGCAGCCTGTCTGGCCTGTGAGGGCTGTAACGAGCGGATGCACAAGACCCACAAGTAGATGTTCCATACGAAAAACATTATGCTAATTGTGGCTGTGAGTTGGTTATGGCTAATGCTGATTACAGTCAGTTATAATTGGCAGTTTGGGAACATTTTGGTTTCCCGATAAATTACATCACTGGAGTGTGAGTAGCGGATAAGACCAAGTCTGTCTGTCGGCTCTGTAATACCAAACTCAGATATGTTGCTGGCAACTCATCCAGCATGCTAACTGATTTGGGGCGACATCATCTGAATGTGTGTATGATGGGAGCAAAGGGGGAAACGGCCTCCGCAAGTTAGTCTGCCTGTGGCTCTTAAGGTGCTTTTGCCAGGAAATTACTGTAAGAATGGGCTAAAAAATAGCTATGGCTAAGGGGATGTTTATGGCTGAGGGGATGTTTATGGATAAGGTGGTGTTTATGGCTGAGGGGGTGTGTATGGCTAAGGGGATGTTTATGGCTGAGGGGATGTGTATGGCTAAGGGGATGTTCATGGCTAAGGGGATGTGTATGGCTAAGGGGATGTTTATGGCTAAGGGGATATGTATGGCTAAGGGGATGTGTACAGTATGGTTGAGGGGATGTGTATGGCTAAGGGGATGTGTATGGCTAAGGGGATGTTTATGGCTAAAGGGATGTGTACAGTATGGCTAAGGGGATGTTTATGGCTAAGGGGATGTGTATGGCTGAGGGGATGTTTATGGGTGAGGGGATGTTTATGGCTGAGGGGATGTTTATGGCTAAGGGGATGTGTATGGCTAAGGGGATGTTTATGGCTGAGGGGATGTGTATGGCTGAGGGGATGTGTATGGCTAAGGGGATGTGTATGGTTAAGGGGATGTGTATGGCTAAGTTATGCTGGGCAATACAGAGCAATGGGTGTAGCACATTATGATTGTAATTATATCATATTTTAGATTTTTTTTGTTTTTTGCACAGTTATTTAGTTATTTAAAAAATATGCAAGTTAACGTTGCTTAAGTTTTGACATTCAGACACAACACACTTTTAATTGTCTTTGGTTTATAACTGTTCCTAACTGTGTTTGTGCTTGCAGTTTTAATAATAAATCATTTTTAAAAAAAATTCTCCCTGCTGTACTGAAATTGCACTGAAATTGCCATGAACCCAAAACCCAAAACATTTTGTGTAGCATGTGATGGTTAACTGTACATAGGTGTTTTAACATATAGCTCAGTTTGCTTCAGTTTTGTTCGTAGAGGGAACATTGTCACAAAGCACTTTACAGAGTCCCGTCCTTGAAGTCCCCAGAGAGCCAGCCTGAGGCAGCAGAGGCGAGCAAAGACTGCCTCAGAGAGAGGAGGAAACCTGGGAAGTCTCACGGGGGAATCCCATCCCCCACCAGCCAGCACAGAGTCATTTTCAGATGTGAAAGTTCAGGCAGAGAAATTACAAATCCAGACCGAGGTTTTGTTTCGACCAACCAGTTGCGCGCTCTGTGACTGTGACTCTTTATGCTCAACCGGTTGGTTAAAGCGAAACCATGGTCTGGATATTTGCTTCCTCGACCTGCGCTTTCCACCTCTGGTCATTTAGTGCCAGTAAGCTGACGTGTCATAAGAATGCTGAGTGACAGTAAATCTTACAGAATGTCGGTTTAATGAATATCCTGCCTCAGAGGATGAGGGGAAGCGGCCAGCTAATTTAAATACTGCTGTGTAATCACTGCGTATGTTTTATGCAAGCAGCATATGTGGAGAAATGTCAGCAGCTTGTAAACTGATTGTGGTTATTTAGGAGAATTTATTTAAGCAAAGAGATGTCTGTGTTCTGATGTAACTAACTAAAAGTGTATCCGTCTTACATCAGCCTGTGTCCCGCACTGGTGCCTGTGGGGGCTATAGAGGGATTAAGGCTGGCTGGGGGGGGGGCTACTGTATCCTTCCACCACTGTTATTTAAGAGTCATTTTTAATCATACCATTTAGAGTTAAAAAGGTCTAAAATGCATATTGATTTTCCCGCCCGCCGGCATTTCCTGGCTAAAATAAATGTTCCAATTTGTACAAGGTCAGAGGTGGAGACTCAGTACTGTGATGTTTAATTTTAAAACTTACGTACCTTTGAATTGGGACAGATTTAAGTGGTGTGGTGACAGATGTTGGGCACTTTTCCCAGCACCCATCTCTGCACGTGGCAGCGGCACTTGGAGACAGGGACCCCCCCATCCATCCAGAGAAGGTGGTCTGTACCCCGGTGCTGCAGCGGAAAGGGCGATCACTTAGCATCGCTGACACGCCCGATCCATCTTACGGCCGGATCGGGCTGTACCGTTTGGTGTGCCGTGCTAAGAAACCTGCACGCATCCTCTGGGGCGCGGCTGTCGGTGTCTGGGAGGGGGGCGAAAGGTGCCCCAATTTATCACTGTTAAGGGCCAGTTAATGGAACACGGCCGACTCCAATCTGTCGACAGGCCTGCCGATTCCGGGAGGCAGTCTAATTAACTGTACAACAGCCACCACCACAGAAGGCACGGCCCTCCACAGGCGGGGGGAGCGGTGTTGTGGGGCATTTCCAAGTCGCTGTCCTGCGAATGTCAGAAAACAAATTGGACCAACTTCCTAAGGGGTACTGTCATCGCAAAGGATTGTGGGGTTTTCTGTTCTCTGTATTTTGTGACTGTCCCGTCGCGGGGAGTCGGCGGCCTTGGCCCCTTCCGTAGGGACAGCCCGAGCAGGATGGTGTCAGTGTGCTCGTTTGGAAAGCGGTTCCATTCCGTTCTGAGTGATTCATAGTGGAGGGTGGTCAGCTCAGCGTCTGGAACTCTGAGGCCGAATGACATCACTGTGCGACTTTCCTGTTTCCCTTTGTTCTGCCGAAAGATGAATTCATCGCCTATTTAACAATGCGCTTGGTTTAGTTCAGTGCTTGTTTTTATTAGTTCGGGGTGGTTTCATTCATGAAGGCAAAGTGTCTCATCAGAGAATAATAAAATAAGATTTATTTTTTGTGATTTAAAGAATGGCTTTTCGCATTGAGCTCTGAGTAGGATGGAGACAATTCTTTGAATTCCCACTGATGGAGAGAGGGTACTGAAGAGGATTTGCCGCACACAGAAAGCCATAGGCACACCCAAGTGGGCTGAGTGTCTCCCTTTAAGGAACCCTTTACTTCATTTATCATACAGTGTTCAGGTATTTTATACCAATATATCAATTCACTGAATACATTCTTAATAAAAGCTTGATATAAGTGTCCTTTTTTTGGGCCCATGGTATCACATAACCCGTGTAGGTTCAAGTTCAGTCACTTGCTTTCTTTGAAAGAGAATTCAAGCAGCTATTCTGAGATATTTGCACCTTTATTATAAATATATTACATTTCTGATTCCCCTTCGCCAGCCCACCGTGTGATGCTGATGTGATCATTAATGATCTCAGCACAGTCAGAGAGGCAGTATTCCTCAAACGTCCACAAATGGTGCAAATCTGAGTGGAAGATGCTGACGGTGAGCCTCGCAGGAGCCTGAGAAAGCCCACGGCCATCGCAGCTGCTGGCCCTCCGAGCTGCTGGTGGGGTTAAGTGCCTGATGAGACCGCAGCTTTGGCCCGGTGAGCTGAGGTGTAAATACCCGCCTGGGCACTCAGCATCTGCCGCTGAATGGCCGGCCACAGGCCGTACTCCCCGCGGCACCAGCGGTACTGGTCGTGTGCAGCCCGGGATCAGAGCTGTGTCCTCAATTACTGCCCGCGTACCCTCCCGGCGGGAGGCGGGGTTATCTTTGTGACGCAGGGGCCCTAGACGGGACATCCAGCACCTGCCGTTTTCCTGCCCGCGTACCCTCCCGGCGGGAGGCGGGGTTATCTCTGTGACGCAGGGGCCCTAGACGGGACATCCAGCACCTGCTGTTTTCCTGCCCGCCTACCCTCCCGGCGGGAGGCGGGGTTATCTCTGTGACGCAGGTACCCTAGACGGGACATCCAGCACCTGCTGTTTCCCGGCGGGAGGCGGGGTTATCTCTGTGACGCAGGTACCCTAGACGGGACATCCAGCACCTGCCGTTTTCCGCCCATTTGCTGTCTGAGGCAGTGGCCCACACTTACAAGGTCATCCAAACTGATGTTTTTATGACTGAGCACAACACTTTTTCAGGGAGAAAAAAAGCTTTTTGCACTAAATGGAGGGAAAATGTGTCCTCTGGAGCGAATCTACCTTTTTTTGATCTTGACCCCCAGGGGGGGTTGTGCATGTTGGGGTTAGATTGCCATATCATCGTGCTGTTTCACCTGGCTGGCCGTGGTGAGGCATAGAACCTGACACCTTCTGTGTCTGTGATCCGCTGCAGACTTTGGTCGTATTATAGGAGCCTGACGTCAGGCCGATTTAGAAATTTAATTCTTCTGGAAATCATGTTAAAATATGACCAAATCGATCTTATATCCTTTGCTCGGTGTCCTCTATGAAGATGCCAGCGATTTTGGTGTGCTCTTCTCGTGAGTGTATTTATATGCTGGGGACCTCAAATGCAATGTCTGCATAGATCAGATGAGTAATAGTCTGCAGTCTGAATGGAGGTTTTTACACACAGCCTCTGCCCTTATTCTGAAACCTCGCACACTGTTAGAATGACATGGTGCTTCCATGAATTTGAAAGCTGCAAGCTATATTTCTCAGTGGTATGGATGTTGTGCCACATGAAAGGAGTAATACTGTAAGAATAGGGTTAGGGTTAATGGATGGATGGATGGATGGATAGATGGATGAAACAGGAGCTTGCTGTTGGAAATGGTGAGTGCCTCTGTTGACATTACTTGGCTAAATGCGCCGGTCGTGACTTTGCGGACGGTGATCCCATGACTTACCACTGTCAGTTGGCAGTAGCGTCGGCCACATCAGCTGCCCTGAGGTCAGCGAACCCCCTGCCCTGCGTGTTGGCGCGGCAGATCCTCGCCAGTTTGGTCGTGGTCTTGATGGGTGCCGCCCGTTCCCTGCCATGTTCAGCTGGCTGCCCGGTGCTCCCAACCACTGCCTTTTGTGTCTTAGCCCTGGACTTTCACAAGCGAACCGAACATTGAAGTGTCCTTCGTTTTGCAGAGTGTGCTGTAGAGTGAACACAATAGTAGAATGAGTTTGGACAGCAAGTCAGGAGGTTGAAGGTATCGGTCAAAATTTCTACATCGGTGTATATTAGGAGGCCCCAGCTTGTTTGATGGCTCACTGCTGCTTTTACCAAATAGTATGGTTTTTAATCTTTTAATCCTCCATCTCAGTGCTTCCGCAGCCTCTAGGTTAATATGTATACACAACGGGACCTCACATTCAGCAGGATCTCACAACCTCAAGGAGTGGTCTTAACTCAGACCCCGTGCTCCTCTCCAGGCCCTGCCGAATGGAAGGCTCAGGAGGAAATGCTCTAGGCCCGTCACCCACACGTGCACCGTGCTCCCTGAGCCGTGACAGAGCCATTTGGGATGGGGTGCTTCTCCGGCTGTGTTGTGTTCTCATCTTGTTCTTTAAGGAGTAACCACTTACCTGCGAGATTTTGTTCTAATCTATACCAGAAGGGACTGACTTAGTTCACAGAAATTGCGTCTGAATAGAGTTGCATTTCCCCGCTTCATAAGATTCAGCCACTCCCTGAGACATGAAGGTCCGTGTTATGATATTTCAGCCTTAACATAGATATTCCTATCACGTATTTATTCAGTAAATTAGATGAGATATTCATCACATTATTAATAAATAGCTTTGTGTTAACGACTTTGCCAAACTGCAGGCTATTGTAAGTGTTCTAAGGATGATTAGGGTAAGCTAGGCTAGGCTATTGTGTTTGTTAGGATAGGTGCGCTGTATTAATATAGATATTGATATCTCAGCCTTGCGATAGCTTTATTGGACCGTAACCGCATCGTAACCAGGGGAGTGGCAGTATTGTGTTTCTTTTTCTTTCTAGCAGCTTAGAGTGATGCTTACATCAGTTGGTTAACCTTTATATCTTGAACCACTGGCTGATTAAGTGCATCCGGGGAACT
Organism: Petrocephalus sullivani; assembly: GCA_026780845.1. NCBI lineage: Eukaryota > Metazoa > Chordata > Actinopteri > Osteoglossiformes > Mormyridae > Petrocephalus > Petrocephalus sullivani. Next base: position 24,696,828 of record JAODKM010000118.1, read on the forward strand.
TAATTAAGCACTACCGGTGAACTTAATTAATGTAGGTATTGTACAGTTTGTCTCGCTGTATTTGGGGTTAAAATACTAAATGTGTTATTAGCAGTTTTCAGCTGCACTGGTGTTCTCCAGGAAGGCACAGAAGACCACCCCAAGGTCCTGCCTTAAGCGTGGGTAAAGTTGTCAGCTACAATCTGGGTTAGTTAGCATAGCTAATGCCGTGCGCTTCTGAGGACGCGCTCCTGTCGTCTGTGAACAGCAGTGTGTCTCACAGCTGCTGCCTCTCACAGCAATGTTTTTGGAGGTAATATGAGACATTTACGGAGCCCCAAGGTCCCCCTGGGCCCTCATGCCACTCCCTGACCCCCACGCAGGGTACACATCTCTGGTGTAATTGGCAGTGTTTGTTTGCAAGCTGATTAAATACGGATCTGACCCCCAGCCCCCACCCCCAGCTCTGTTTGTTCTTCCACTTCTTCCCAAAAGAAGTTATTCCCAAAAAAGCAGCTATTCAGCCCCTAGTACTGCTGAATAAAATCTGCTGTCTGTGTCCTCTGACATAATCTACCTCCGATCGATACAAACCTGTGTTGAGTTAGCCACTCTGGACTTGGGGGCACACAAATTAATGGATTCATTAAGTTCTTCACACAACACAATCTGACACCAATGATCTATTGGGTTTGTTCTTTGTCCGCCCCCCCCCAAAGTCCTCTCCAGCCGAGCATGTACACAGCAGTCTTCTGTCGTCTGTTTTCCTGGAAGTACTTTCCAAGAAACAGAGTGTTACCGGACATGTGCGGGCAGAGTGGCCCCCCTGAGTACGGCTTGATTGCTTGCAGTGTGGCTTGTATCACCCATATATGGGCTAGAGTCCCTGGCGAGAGCGACTGCTGCCACCATCATGGGTGGGAATCAGGATCCCTGGCTGCGCTGGGCCGTCGTGCCGAGAGTAGCATGTGTGCGGTCGCTCACACCTAACACTAATGAGCCTGGGACCCTTTTAAGTTATAAATCTGAATATACGTCATTTGGTATACCTCAACACAATTGTACTCTTTTTTCGTTCCAGAGATTATATTGATTTCTTTCAGCAATTTCTCTTAAGTGAAAGTTGCTGTTCAACCCAGAGGTGGAAAGTTCAGGTCCAGAAAGTACAAATACGGACCAGGATTTTTTTTTTTTCAACCAACCAGTGGTTGGATGAAACATAACCTTGGTCTCGATTTGTTCATTCTGGACCTGAACTTTCCACCTCTGGATTAACCATACGATATTGCATTTTTATTTATTTTTTGTTATGTCATGTTTGTTCATTTTCAGTTTGTCCAGGTAATTTTATTGCTGGGAGTGGGGGAGGAATGTGGGGGAGTGATTTTTCTGTCTGTCTGGGGGGGGGCAGAAGCATATGGCGTGGTACCATGTCAGTAATTGAGTTCTGAGGTGCTGTCACACTTGTGAAACGTGCCCCACTGGGACAGCCGCGGGTCTCACACTTGTGAAACGTGCCCCACCGGGACAGCCGCGGGTCTCTGCACGTTGTAGGACCGCCACGCCGGCCACGATGTAAAAGTCGAAAAATTGGGTTTTTGCAGAAATGATCTGAGATGCCTTGCCGTTTCGATATGTTTTTGTTGTCAGTACTCAGCTCTTGTGATTTTGGTGCTTGTTCATAGATCAGCATATACTGACCGTTGAATGCCTCACTTACGATTTAGCTTTTTCACAATGGCTGCTCTCCCACCCAATGGCCAAGGCCGAGATGAGAAGGAGCACTCGCTCCCGGGGGGAGCAGACGCACTACTCAGTGACACTGTTATGCGTGAGGGTAGCTGGCGGCGAGCATTTGGTTGCCATGGTAACGCTCTCCTGACGCACCCTGCCCCCTCCTCCTGCTGATGGATAAGACCACGGCCAGATTTCCATGTTATACTGTAGCCTTCATCCTAGTTACGGCCCAGAGGTGTTGGGTTAGTGGTGTAACGACAGCGAGAGGCTTGCGGGAATCTGTTTTGCTATTACTTCTACAGTCGAGACTAATAGTTCAGGTCAATGGTCACACAAACCCATTAGACTCGTATTTCAGTTTACTTTTTTAAACTAAAGAGTTTGATAAGTTGTACATGTCTCCAGATACAATAACACAGCTGTGTTGTTCTACTCCTCACATTGCTGAGAAAATTGTAAAGGTTCGTTTTATAATGAAGACTCATTTACAGTGGTGTCTTAATAAATGAACCGTAACAAAATGGAAACATGGTGGTTGTCAGAGTTTAGGAGACAGTATTATATAAACAGTCCTGCGTATCTCCCCCAGATTTAAGGAGTTCAGCTTTGGCTTTCTCTAATAACAGTGATGTGTGTCTGAGTGAATAGCTGGTATTTTTCTTATACTGTACTAATTTAACACATCACAGCACACTGCGGCTTAAAGCAAACCAGACCGCTTGAGCATTCGTTTTGATGCTTGTAGTCAGTCCAGTGCCTTCCTGCATGTGTGTGTGCGTGGTTTGGTTATGCATATATTACATTGAGTTATTTTGATGTTGTGGGGATCATTTTTACTGTCCCCACGAGGGGAAACTGAATTCAATAGAAATCCGTGACTACAATTAAAAAACTAAGAATGTGAAAAGTGTTGTACTTTGTTTGGGTATTTATGGTTAACGTTGGGTAGGGGTTAGGGTGTCGTGATTAGGGTTACTAATTTTCTTACTTGTAGATATTACCATCTTGTTTTGTAAATAAGTGTTCTACATCTCTCTTGTAAATACTAACTTGACTCAGAGAGATCTGCACCAGAATTCCAATGTGTCTGGAACGTGGTTTCTATGCACAAATGGCAAATAAAAAATCTCAAATCTCAAACTGCTTTCCAATCAAAATGAATGGACGGTCCCCACAAAGATATGAATGCAGAGGTGTGTGTGTGTGTGTGTAGTCACGGGGTCATAGTTTTTAGGGAAATACATTATTACTCTGTTGTCCATGGTCAAACCCATTTAGTTTTGATATCAGTGTAGCCAGGGCCTCGCATGAGTCTTGCTGCTTAGGTTGAGTTTTACACAATGAAACGGCTTTTCCGGTCCCAGATTTAGCGGCAGACAACGGCCGCTTCCTTTGTGGCCGTACAATGCTCCCTTTCCCTTTGGAGAGGCCTGCGGTGCATGCTGGGAACCATCCGAGTACATTAGGCTCTGGAAATCATTGCTTAGCTTACAGCTAACAGCTAATTCACAGGAAGCATGTCCTGTCACATGGGTTCTGTTCCTGACCTTGGGGTCAGATTCCTATTGTTTAGAAAAGATGGCTCTATGCTCTGCACAATGTCATACCATGTGATCACTTGAATAACATGGACTACACCCTGAAGTGATGATTCAGTATCAGTTTGATTGGCTTGTACAATCAACAATGAATCAATGAAGCTGTTATATGGCTCATGGCGTTTCCTCATAAGCTGCAGTCTCTCATGGGCATAACAACAGCGATTAAAATCTAATTATAGTTTATTTAAATGGCAGAGTGTAATTAGCGTGATCTAGGTTCATCTGCCCTGTAAGTCGCATGATATATATTTTGTCAGTTATTATGCGTCTGCTTATTGCTTAATTGAGAACTGGATTTGCGTGTGTGTGTGTTTTTCCCCGTCCTTTGTGTAATTGGTGCTCTTCTCGGAAGTGCTGGAGGTCCTACTTTTTGGCGTCTAGCAAAGTGCCTGTTCATGATCCCTTCCCTCTGGATGCATATTAATGGAGTTTGTCTTTATATCAGCACAGGCAGGGCAAAGTGCATCAGTGCGAAGGCTGGCTGAGGCTCACCAGCCACCTGACCTTGTTTCACCACGACGTACTTAATCACGAGTCGGGCAACCCAGGAAGACACCTCGCCTTGCTTTAAAGTGGACATTTCTGCTCACGTGGCCGCCTATGGTCTTTCCGGGTGTTCCAGATTCTGTCTTTGCTAATCTCTCCTCCTTGGTTGAACTGTTTGTCAGGTGAACCTTCTCCTGACTTCCCATAGGAAATATGGGCACTTTAGCCTTAAAGGGGCAGTTCATCCCAAAACAGAAAGAAAGGCAGAGGTGTCAGGCTTCTCTCTTGCACCAGTCGTATCGCTGGCCAGGAGATATAGCTGGGGCGCTCGTGCTCATAGTGATACGGTTGGTGTGTGGAGTTCGGTCAAAGAAAATAATTCCTAGATTTACTGCTTACTACGAAGTCTGTGAATGAGCATGAGTAATCAGGTCATGGTTTCTGGTAAGTTATGTTGCTGTTGAATTTCTCAAATGTATTTTTCTGCTGCTTTAATCACCACTGAATGAATTCTCTTCACTCCCATTATATTCGAAGGAAGCCCGACGTTTTTGTGGGTATCTTCAAAACTTGGCATCTCCCAGCAGAACAACCTAGATGGACAGATAACATTAAAACCCCTCTAAAACACATCTTTTTCAGTATTGGGGTGAACTTCCCCTTTAAGGGAAATGCCAAGTGGAAAACATTACATAAAAAAGCATGATACTTCTTTTACCGGCAGGCTTGGCTAAATCTCCTGCTTTTTCAGGTGTATGTTCCGTGTACTCCTCACCGTGGGATTTATCGGTATAAAGATCTGTTCGATCTATCTAAGCCGCTACTCCCCCCAGAGACGATGCGAGTAATTTCCATGCAATTTATGTTTCATTTACTGGCCAGCTCCTCTACAGCTTCCAGCGTGGGGGTTGGGTGTTAGAGTCCCCCGTAAAGGACAGTAATGATGACAAATCTTCACTTAGTTATTTCCTAAGTCGCATTTGGGCTTCAAAGCTGCCCGAGTTACAGAAGGATGCAGGCTCTCCGCCGAACCGGGTCGGTGAGCTGCAGCAGGCCCGCGCGGCTATTAACGGCGCCAGAGGTTTAGCTCTGCTTCCAAGGTTCCTAATCTCTATATTAGCACTTGCAGGCTGGTTTCTCGTCATGGAGGTGCTTTACGGTCCGTGTTCAGCCTCCGTCCTCTGGAAGGACTTCCCCAAGAGCTCAGAGGGTGTAGCTGTAGGCCACGAAGGTCACTGCTGCTGGAAGCCATGTTTTAGGTTTCACTTGGTTGGAGTAACCTTGCCTTGACCTGCTCAGGAAAAGTGGAAGGGCAGCTAAGGCTCGTTTTTCCATTCCGACATGGTGTCTTCATGCCGTTACTGAAAGCTTAGCCAAGACCAAGCTCATTACCCTTTTCTCTTCGTAAAGTACAGAGAACCATGTCCGCTCCTCTGCCCTGTTGCAGCCCATTAAAGAAAAAATTTGGAACTCTTTATGAATGTACAGTATGCTTGTGGTCACATAAATAATTTCTAATCGATTACATGCTTTTTTTACTTACCTTTCCTATATCCTCGGTTACAAAGAGCTTTTACTTATATTTAGAAACGAGAATTAATTTAGACTTAATTGTTAATTGTTAATTGCTCAAAATCTCAGAGAGGGGGTTACATTTTAACCCGAAATTAAAAAAAAAAAATATGTAAATCAGGTATTATTTATGGGAATGTTATGATGGCCTGAGTTTGACACCTTGTGAAATTGAATTAGTCGGCCTGCACTGTTGCCGCAAAGCAGGAAGTGAGGTCGCTGTGATGGCTGATTGGGTATCCTTCAGGCTCCACCCCCTCTCTCCACCTTGGCTCAGCTTTCACTTTCACTTTCCACAAAGTATTTTTAACTGAATCTGTATCAGGTGAAGACATTTCTCAGATGAGGTAGCTTGAAGTTTATTAAGTATGTATCTTAGTAGATAAGAACTTGAAATGTATATTTAAATGTGTATTTTATATGCATTGTTGCATTTTGGTCACATAAATAAAAAAAAAATCATCCATCCATCCATCCATCCATTCATGGTTTGAAGCCTCTCCATGGAAGTACAGGGAACAGGCAGAGGGAAGGGGTGGTGTTTTCTAAATATTCATTTCTTATCTTTTGACAGTGAAAACCGTTATTTGGCTTGTTTGTATATGATAATAAGATTCATGCGTTTATTTTCTGCAACATGATTTTATCTATTTGTATGCATATTTTTAAAACGATTGTTATCTGCCAAGTGGGAAAAAAGTTTCAAATAGAAGTACTGTCTGTGTTTCAGGTACGGCCAAAGAATTAAATTTTCCAGCATTTTTTATCTGGAAAAGAATACTGATTATACTGCCCCCTGTTGGAATAGTACCGGAATCAGCTACCACGATCCTTCAGTCTCTGAATGTTAACATGCAAACTGACTATTATGTTCAAACAGAATTCTTATTTAATCATTAATTTTCAGTACATAAGCTGGAGCAAAACTCTTTGAAATTGAAAACTGAAGCATAAAGCTTATGATTTAATGAAGGTCAGTGCACACTTCATAATCATTAGAAAGGTGGAATAGTGTACTTCTAGATTAAATAAAGCATCGATCCAACCCCCCACTCCCGTGTTGCAGTCTAGCCATTAATAATACTCCTTCTGTTTACATTGCTAAATTCCTGTATCATTACTTCGGTTTGTAGATTTCTGTTAGTTTCATTGTTGGCTGATGTGAGTTCTTTAGTTGAGCAGTACAGTGTATAGCAGGGACACCTGTGATAGGAATTCTGGGTACACCAATGATTTTACACCTTACCGATTTTAATAAGTATTTTTTACACAATGAATGAAGGCATTGTACTGCTTTTTTTAAAAGTGAAATATTACTGCTTAGGCTCCACTCAGGCCCCAGTTTGGCCTTGTCATTTGCACCGCCATCCTGCCCCCCATCGCCCATCGCCCCGGGCCTGGGACCAGGGCACATCGTTCACGGCTGCCCCCTCTTGTCTCTGCTCATTAGTACAATGATGAATGTTGTTCAAGAAACTCTATTACCCCAGCTAATATACAGATAATAGGGTTGTAGAGGTCCTGAAACATGTGAGTGATATTTTATGCTTTACTAGCCTACCCAAAAAAAGAGGTTAATGAAAATATAATCTGACTCCAGCAGAACATTAGCGTCGCGCAAACAGGAAAAAGCCGTCAGGCCTTGATGTATATTTGTGACGTTAGCCAGCGGCTGATTGGCCAGGGTGTCACCGCAATCCACCCTATCTGGAGCGTTAAACCCAGCCGCGTGCTGCTGGTCGCAGTCGGGGGTTTGTCCTAATTGGCCCGCTGTGGCCAGGCCCGAGTCTGCCAGAGCTGCTATCTGCCGCCCGGACTCGCTGCCAAGCCCTTAACGAGCTCCTGAACCTGGCGTTTCCCCGCTAGACAGGCTGTGCGTCATGGAAAGGGCGCGTGCCAGACCACGCTTTGGCCGGCCACTCCTCTGCCTCCCGAGTCTCCCTTCGGACGGCTCCTCTTTCCCTCTGTTATGAAGCTTTGCTGCCCCTCAGCCTAAAGTCCGGTGCACTGAGAATCTGCCAACGCTCGCACAGCGACGGCTCTTAATTAAATAGGCCTCAATTCAAATTTAATAGTATTTGATATAAGATCGATTTTACTTCTGACAAGTAATCTCTTTGTATCTGCAAATCTGTGGAAATGGATTTTTGGTATCCAAGGTGAACAGACTCATATCAACATAATTAAACGGCAGGAGATGTAATTTCCCGATATTCCTGCAGAGGAACGGTTAAATGTCGGATTTCTTATCCCTCCTTTTCATTTATTCCTTAGTTCACAAGTACATCTTATGGCATCCGTGACAAAGTCATGGTGGGCAAATATTTTATTTCATCCAGAGTTCATTTTTGGAGAAGTTTCCGGGGTGCGATCAAGATCGGTCTTCGTGTTGTTTTCATTCTCCCCAAGTGCAAGGATTTAAAGGTCAACTTTAAAATAATAATAAAAGTGAGAGGACTGCGAGGGATGTGCTGAATGGCGATGGCAGAGGAGCGATGCCAGCCGGCCCAGGCCGACCTTTTTCTTCAAATGCAGGATCCTCCGTGACGGCCTTGGCTGCCCCTGGCAGTGCCCAGCGTGACCTGCTATGTACGGGGTCAGGGGCATTGCGGCCTGGGGAGCCCGGAGCGAACGCTTTACAGTGTGTTTATCTTTGTCTGGATGTATTTGAGGTCAGATAATCACTAAGAATAACTAACAAAAAATATCTTAGCCAAGAAATACTATATCCCATACATCTATCCATCCATCTGTCCGCCAATTCATGCAGCACGGGGGGGGGGGGCACCAGCTCTTTACAGTGATGAAAACATTAACAGCATAAAAATATGAAGCATGGGTCACGTGTGTCCGCCGACTCCCCATGGCCCTTGAGTTCCGGGCAGTCTTGGAGGAAAAAGGCGCGGCTGACCGAGACTGCTGTTTATGGCACCTCAGACCTCGTGCGAAACATCGGTCACAATTCTGTTTCCAAGGAGACGGTGGGTTTGCAAACTGCTGGACGCTGCTTTCCTACAGTAGATAAATGACTCGCATGGCCGGGAGTGTGCGCATTATGAAAGCGCGGAGCCTTACAAACCCACCCCCCACCCCCCAGGAACAGAAAAATCAGCGCTCCAGAGAAACGTAACTCCTGTAAGTGACATTAATAAAGAGCGTCACAGACAGTGGACGCCCTTCCTGTAGTACCCGAGGGTGTTAATTGGAATATGGCGATCGCATTCAGATTTGCATTTCCTGTTTACCGACAGAAATCTCGGCAGAGCAAGCAAACAAAAGCTGTTGTTTTCTGGGAAATGTGCATGTGTGCGGCACCATCGGTGCGTGTCTGTGTGCGATCTCCCGGCAGCTTTCCTGACAGGTCCGTGGCAGACCCCCCCCCGTGCCCGGGGTCAGATGTGTATTTGTGGCATACTCTGGAGTCACGTGTTGTTTATAAAGCCGCTGCTGGTGCCGCCGTGCGGTGAGGTCAGAGCCAGCCCAGCCTGGCTCCCTCGCCGCACCAGGAGGCTGAAAAGCCCAGCTTTGTTCTCCCACGGGAGCACGGCGTGGCCTGGCAGGGTGTTTACTGCCATCGTCCTCCTGATTCAGGCCTGAAACCACCAAACAACAACATCCTGTATCTCGGAAGAGCCGGTGACCCTCGCCAGTGTAAGGGGATAGGATGGATATCTGGAAAGACGTTTCTTGATTGTGACCTTGCACGTTTTCCTGTCGTTTAATTCCGTAAAGCTTGTTCAGTCTTGGTGGGCTGAATTAAACAACCCGTCTTATTTTTAAATGAGTTTGACAGCGGCTTGACAGATTCCGCTTCAGAAGTGCAATGTGCGGTTTTTAAATCAGTCTGCTGCATTGACGCCTCATTCTTTTCCTTCTCCTGAGAGCTGCATCTGGAAAGATGCCGTTTCATCCGGCCGGTTAGCACAGACGCTCTGCCGGGGCGGCCGCTCTCTCACACGCACGCAAACACTGAGGTGTTTTACAGATGACGGGGGTGCTGAGTAAGTGTGTATTAAGCGTGAAGAGTCGCTGTGCTCTTCTGCACGGGACGGGACAAAGGCACGGCACGGCAATGCACAAAAGGACACATTAGACTCCATCCAACACAAAATGGGGACGAGGCCCCTTTAAGAAAGCCGGAACCAAAAAATACAAATACTATGTATGTATAAACCAATACTCTGTGTGTATAAACTCCTGTAATGCAAAGGACAGCAAACTACACTACAATACACTAACGTATTAAAAGGATTCCTACTGACATCTAATATTGACCTAATGAGGGCTAAGTGGCCTTTATTTAACTAAGTTACCTACAGACCTACGACGGGGGATTACCAGCCACGCCACCACATAGCCCCCCAAACCCCTCGCTTGAGTGCTGATTTACACTCTGTGGGACACTGGCTTTTTGAAATGCCATACTCTTGATGTATCAGCGACGAATTAATTATTCTAACGATCATCCGCATCGCCGTAATCATGATAATGTTGTTGTCTGGCTTTGACATTAAATTAATGGGATGTGTTGACAAGCAGCACTCCGTGTTATAATGCAGAGCCCTTGGAGGAATCCTAATTGTCACTGGCTGCCTCTCGACTTAAAGCAGCATCCCTAGGTCTCAAGATTGTGATCCACACGTGACCAGCAACCAATGTCTCTAAGGTATTCCGGTCAGGTAGGAGAATAATAATAGTAATAATAGTGATTATTCCCTGCATTCCCCCGGTTGTCACTGCCGACATTTGGTGCTTCTCTCGTTCTTCCCCCTTCCATCTATATCACATGAATTATTGGCTTATTAGCTGTTTCTCCCCCTTTTTTGGTGCACACCTCCGAGGCTGATTTTTGAGATGCCGTTCCATCAGTGTAATAGTACTGCCCTCTGCTGGCCGTACGTCTCTGTGCAAGCCCTGACATGTAACCCCTCGGTGCCAGCTGTTTCTCATTAACTCTGCCACATGCGAAGGCATCACTGTCGAGTGACTTTAATTATCCGAGGCTTGGCATCCATTGCCTTCTGTGTCTCAGTCGGTCTTTTACTTATGTCTAGGAGAACCAACTGTAACGTTTCCCTGCATTCTCAGTTTGATAAAACGTGTCTGTGCTGGAGTTGTGGTGCATTCTCTCCTCTCGTGTTTAGACCGCCTGTGAATGCGGGGTGCCGTTTCTGCGAGGCGCGCTGCCAGTCGCCGCTTTCTCCCGTCAGATGTTTCCGCCTGTGAGAGCATTACGGCTGCGATTTGCCGTGCCCGTGACGCTTTTGTGGCGCGTGTCTGCTCCGGGTGCCCCCACGCGAGGCACTTCCTGCAAAGCTTCTCCGTGGCAGATTAGGCGGAGGAATCGTCTGAAAGGGAGCGCAGTGAAATGAGATCGCTCTGCAGCAGTGTAAAGATAGATAGATAGATAGATAGATAGAGAGATTAATTCACTGCAGCTGGATCCTGTTGACATTTTCCTGTTTGTATTATCCATCCATCCATCCATTTTCCACATCTGTTTATCCAATAAGGGTGGCAGTGGTGTTTGTTATTGTATTGATGAATTGATTTCTACTAGGTCCTGTCTCTGAATAATGTGTACTTGTTGACATCTATATGTACTATGCCACTAACCTATATGAATTGCCAGTAGGTTTGTTGCCAATTCTGTAAAAGCCATCTATGATATGCAGCTTAATGTAGAAATGCCTTAATGTATTTGGGTAGGCTAGTAAAGCATAAATGTAGATATGCAGCTAACATAGATATGCAGCCAAAATAGATAGCTGGGGAGTGTAAATATGCTGCTAACTGTAATACGCAGCTAACTCGCTCAGGTATGTGGCTAGCTCTGTAGTAGCAGTTTTTGTACAGTGGTAGCTGTGCTGGTTGGCTTGTTGCCGCTGCTGTGCTGTGTAAGAATAGTCAGCCAGAAGGAGGAGTCCAACCCCAGATATCAGACTGGCCGTGGCGAATCCAGGGCGGGGCTTTCTCAGACCCCACAGTCAATCACGACGCACGCTGTCAGAAATAGGTGAAATGCATGGAGCCACTGAAGCCTGGGGGATGGAGCATATTCATCAGCCATGTGCCCATCCCGCAAACACACGAGTTCAAATGTCAGTGTGTCTCCCCCTCCCCTAGGGGGCGCCACAGGCTGCCTCGCTCGCCGTGCCTGAGGAACAGCTGCTGCCACTGCAGCCGGGGCCCGGAAAGCCAGAGGCTCGCAGCGGTCCAGCGTGGAGTTCTGGCGGCCCATATGGCGCCCTCCCTGTCTCGGCAGTGGGGGTGCATCACGCGGGCCGGCTTATTAATGGTGCAGCACCTGTGCAGAGCTGACCCCAATGTAGACTTTAGGGGTCGTTACCATGAGGAGCTCGGCGGCCGCTCCTGACAGCCAGGGAAGCGCGGGGGGGTGCCCCCTACTGGTGCGTCCGCAGACATGGCCAGCAGGTGCTCGGGAGCGACTGATGCCATTCAACGAAAACGTTAATGCAGTAAATAAAAAACAAAATGTCAAACATCCCTTCCACTGCAGTAAAATACAGTACACTGTGGTAAATGCAGTAAAATACAGTACACCGTGGTAAACTCAGTAACTCAATAATAATTCAAGTGAGGGGCTTCAGAACCTTACCAGTGTTTTGCAGGTCGTGACACCATTAATAGTAACAGCAATAGGAAGTAATGTACCGTACCGTAAAATTTTTACAGTCAAGTAACTGAAAGTGGGCCGGGAGTTTATTAATTTCTGAATCTAAAGTGCTACCTAATGCGCACAGGTGTTATAACACACACATTAATAGTAGTTAAAGTCTCCCAGGAAGCTATTTATCACAGGGACATTTGCTGTACGCTCACGGCTACTTTATTAGCTACACCCGCTCCTTAACGCCAACATCCTGCTATTTATCTGCCGATCATGAGGCTGCAGCTGATTGCATGCAGCATGCAGAATGGGTCAAAATATGCACTTACTCTGTGGTTCAGGGGCCTAAGGTCTAACCCTCTGTATGATTGTTGGCTCCAGGGATGGGTGCAGGATCTCAGAAAGAGCTGCTCTCCTGAGATTTCTGCAGACTATGCTGTCTAGGTTTTACAGAGGATGGTGCAATAAATAACAATAACAACGAAAAACACCAGTCAGCAACAATCCTGTGCCTGAAAACACCGTGTTTATGAAAGAGGTCAGAGGAGAACAGCCAGTTCAGTTAAAGCTAACAGGAAGGCCACAAGTGCAAGAATGACAGATAAAAGTGGCGTGTAGACTCTCGGAACTCATAAGATATGAAGTGGTTGTGAAGGCACTAGAGGGTGGTGCTAGGTATCGCACTTAATAGAGTAAGTCCCAGTACAAGCACATCTGACACTCGCCCAGAAAGCAGGTCTTTGGTATTTGTTTTGCCCAGTGGAGGTCAGTAGTGAGCATTCTTAAGTGTGCTGTGGATCAATTTTAAATCCACCTTAAGTTTCTCAACAGTCATACTCACTCACCCCTTACACCACATACACTCACCAACACAT
>JAODKM010000118.1:24758903-24770228 GCA_026780845.1 Petrocephalus sullivani
GCCTCTCTCTGTCTCCTTATGGCACGCCCACCGCCCGTCCTGTCCTGTACCTGCCTGCGGCTCATGCCCCAGAGTGCCTCTCTCTGTCTCCTTATGGCACGCCCGTCCTGTCCTGTGCAGTACCCGCGGCTCATGCCCCAGAGTGCCTCTCTCTGTCTCCTTATGGCACGCCCACCGCCCGTCCTGTCCTGTCCTTTACCTGCGGCTCATGCCCCAGAGTGCCTCTCTCTGTCTCCTTATGGCACGCCCGCCGCCCGTCCTGTCCTATGCAGTCCCCTCGGCACATGCCCCATGTTCCGGCCTCCTTTCTTTGTCATTTGCGTCCGCCCTCCTGACATCAGCATGTTATGAGGCGCCTGCAATGAGTAAAATGTCCGCATGGCGTCCGATGACCTGGTCAGTCCCTGAGCCGGCGTGGATAAAGAGAGTCGGCAGCCCGTCTCCTGCTTGACAGGCTGGGATCTGCCCGCCAGCCGGATCGACGCGTTGACCGAACGCCACAGCGAAACGGGAGAGTAGTGCCCTGCACGACAGGTGCCCTCACAGGTTTCCATGTCGACCTTGACCTTAAATGGCTGCAGAGGATGGCTGGTTGTCATGGAGACCGTCCGCCCCAAAAGCTGTGAATCTGAGACGAGGGGTTCTGTGGAAGACCACCGCCTGCTTAGTGTGTCCACGCGAATCCTCCGTATCTCCCTGCAGCCTTCGCACTGTTATCGGGAATGCCGCTCCTCGTATTGGCCAATTAACCCCTTTTTGGTAGATCCAAACAATTTATTCGCAATCGTCATCGATAGTAATTATCATTCTGATAATGCATTGTGCCCTGCCCCTTGGCAGCACAGCTAATTAAAAAGCCCCCCTTTAATCAAGGGACTTAATTCAGCAGCTCTGTGTGTGGAATCCTGTGTCAGCAGGAGACTCGTTGTGTACCTGCTCCGTGCTGCGGCCGCGGTCAGTCTGGGGGAGGGGCGGCCACCCACGTGTCACTCTCACTCTACTCAGATGGCCATTGAAGTCATACTCCTGACAGGTGTGGCCAATCGTTGGCCGGCAGTTTTTGTATTGCATTTTTAATGAGCAGGTGTTTTTCTGGTTGAAAGCTATTTTGTCTAGTTGATCTCACGGCACTGCAGTTATTCGTCATGAATGCCTACAGAATGCTGCCAGCTGCCCGGAATAGACTTTGCTTCCTCTGAGGTATAATTACGTCGACGTCCTTGCCTCAGAGGAAAGTTGTACCTTGAACTTCCCCGAGTAAAACGGGAGATGAGACACTAAAGGTTCCTAGTAGCTTCCAGGGTTTCTGTCTGTGCCAGGGAATAGCAAGATGTATGTGAGCTTGTCTCTTAGCGAGGTAGGTCTTCCGTCAATATTTCATGCTGTATAACCATTAGCCTCAGATGTGTACTGCATGTGCCCACTTGGTAATCAGGGAAATGGACCTAGGAGGGGCTCTCTTCTAGTTACTGTTGATGAATGTATTGATAACAGCAATGTTATGCTATATAAATGCTGTTATGCTATAATGTGTCTATTGCCTTTTTTAGTCCTGGTTTTGATTCTCATGCTCAAAGCATCAGAACTACAGTTTTATAAAATCTCTTGTTCTCCGATGATTGTAACAAGTAGTAAATATGTCATGTGTCTGTACTTTGTGCGGATTTACTGCATCCTGTAGCCCTGGACGGACCCTGGCACCACAGCCACGTTTTAGGGGGAATTATTTCTCGAAAATTCCCCTGCTGTTCTGTCTTTCACCCAAGCTGCTCTATCCACTGCTGTAAATATGGTTCCTCTGGCTTCTAGGCTATAAAAGGGTCAAAGTTCATGCCGGAGCTGTGCTGGACTGCTGCACACTGAGGTTTATATTTGTATACATGACGCACGTTTTATTGTTTGTTTGGTTGTTACGGTGAGGTTCTAAGCGTTAATGGTGGGCGTTGGGGCCTTTCTCCACAGCGTGGAAGGCGATGCTCCAAGTGGAGACACAGGCCACTCCCATGATGCCAGCTACGGCCGAGGCCTTGTGACGCGGGGCGGCGCCCTCGCCCAGGATCACGCCGAGGCACAGACCTACGGCCCGGCAGGACAGCAGCGGTCCCGCAGGCCCAAACTGCAGCACTCGCAGTCCATCCTGCGCAAACAGGCCGAGGAGGAGGCCATCAAACGCTCGCGCTCGCTCTCCGAGAGCTATGAGCTCTCCAGTGACCTCCAGGACAAGCAGGTACCGCCCGCTAATCCCCCCATGCCCACCCCCCAACACCCCAGCCTTTGCAAATACACTAATTAGCTAATTGGATACAGGCATCTGCAGAAGACGGTTCTTGGTTTTTAGATAGCTCAGCGATTTCTTGGTGCGCATGGTGATTCACACCTTTCCCCGCAAACACGGTAACGTACCAGTAACCTATCAGGGAATCTGAGTGTCGGCAGCAGAACCGGGACAAACGAGCAGCACGCGGCTGTTTCATAGTGTGAGGTCTGAGCTGCAGATGCGGTTTGGACTCCACTTTCATGCTAACCTACAAATCACCATTCAAATTACAGCTGAAATAAATGTCAATAGCTCTGTCAGTCTGCCACATGTAACATGGCCTAGCCTGGTCATCCGGGACTCTGCTAAGGTGGATTACTCCTGGTCTTTACTGATTATTTTAAACTGCCGCGATGGCGTGTCCACAGACACCCCCAGCCCCCTCCATGTCACTAATTGAAGGCAGGGCATAGGTGTCGAGAAATCAAACTTGTCACCTGAGCTCGCTTAAAAACGAAGCTCTTGGCTTTCTGACGTTTTATGAGATCTGCATTAGTCACACGATACCGTGATTCTGCTGAATGCTGGAACGTGATTGGTCAGAAAGGTGCTGATTAATTGCAGTACTGTGATGCTCGCGGTATGTTTTTCAGGTGGAGATGCTAGAGCGTAAGTATGGGGGGCGTTTCATAACCCGCCATGCTGCCCGCACCATCCAGACTGCCTTCCGCCAGTATCAAATGAACAAGAACTTCGAGCGACTCAGGAGCTCTATGTCGGAGAACCGCATGTCCAGACGCATCGTCCTGTCCAATATGAGGATGCAGTTTTCCTTTGAAGGACCTGAAAAAGTCCACAGCTCTTATTTCGAGGGCAAGCAGGTGTCGCTGACGGACGACGGCACCGAGCTGGGCGCGCTGGTGCAGGCCGAGCGCGGCGACGGAGGCGTCACCGGCAGCATGAAGTCGCCGGCGGACCCCGGAGATTTCACAGACGCCATCACCGAGCTGGAGGACGCCTTCTCCCGGCAAGTGAAGTCGCTGGCCGAGTCCATCGACGACGCACTGAACTGTCGCAGCCTCCACGGTGACGAGGGCCCGGCAGAGGCCGCAAGGTCTCTCCCCGACCGGGACCTGGAGGCGGCCTACCAGGTAAAGCTCTCCCAGGCCGGCGACCGGCGCAAGCCGGATGAGATGACAGCCTCTTACAGCGACGTGACGCTCTACATCGACGAGGAGGAGCTGTCGCCCCCCCTGGGGCTCTCGCAGGCGGCAGAGCGGCCCTCCAGTACCGAGTCCCAGCCACGACACCGCCACCTGGCCTCCTCCCAGGAGTACTGGGCGTTGGCCCACAAGGACGACAAGGGTGATACGGACACCAGCTGCCGTAGCACGCCCTCGCTGGAGTGCCAGGAGCAGCGGCTCCGCGTAGACCACCTGCCCCTGCTCACCATCGAGCCACCCAGCGACAGCTCGGTGGAGATGAGCGACCGCTCCGATCGCGGATCGCTCAAACGCCAGAATGCCTACGACCGGAGCTTTGGCAGCCAGCAGGGCAGCCCCAAGCACATCTCCCACGGGCTCCCTCCCCGGGGCCCGGCCCGTGACGAGGAGCCCCCTAGGCACCGGCCCAGGCAGCTGGAGGGCCACCTGGCCATCAACGGCACCGCCAACCGGCAGAGCAAGTCCGAGTCCGACTTCTCTGACGGGGACAACGACAGCATCAACAGCACGTCCAACTCCAACGACACCATCAACTGCAGCTCGGAGTCGTCTTCGCGGGACAGCCTGCGGGAGCAGACCCTCAGCAAGCAGACCTACCACAAGGAGACCCGCAACAGCTGGGACTCTCCCGCCTTCAGCAACGACGTCATCCGCAAGAGGCACTACAGGATCGGCCTCAACCTCTTCAACAAGTAGGTGACACGTGGGGGTCCTTGTTGGGGGAGAGTGTGGAGTGACAGCTAGGGAAACAATATAATGAAGATCGGGTCTGAAAGCTGATGGCGGTGTCACACTGATGAAGTGCTGAAACAGTGTCATTGTACCTATGGAGGAGCTCCAATGCAGGGAAATCAACCCATCAGAGGGCGGATCTGATCTTCGTTATTTCAGTTGTGCAGTGTCTGTGAACCGCTGGTATCAATGATCTCAGAAGGTAGAGCATGGGCACAACAATTGAAAAGGTCTTGCAATTTTGGTCCACACCCATAATTATGGCTTCAAACAAAAGGCTATAATTGCCCTACAATGGCTCTTGGGGCCATTAGATATGATCAAATTTGACCACACTTTGTACATAGTTCCAAAATCAGTCGACACAAGATAATGAATTTGAGTTTTTAATGAAAAGCGGTTTCATTTTGTTTATGTGAAATTTATAGTATTGACTTCAGCTGAACAAAAAGCCCAAAGAACAATCTGCCAGGGACAAGGATGTGTTATCATGCGACACTGAGCAGAAGGTTATGGAAGGAAGTAGATGCTGTCAGATGGAAAGGAGCAAGGCTGCTAAATTGTAGACACACTCCCTAGCTACATGTGATTAATGCTGTTTCCCTTCTGGAGGAATGTTGCTATTTCGGGCACTGTAACATGGTTTATAAACATTTTCTGATTAGAACGGTGATTGATGGGATATTTGCGATGTGCGTCAACTTGCATTTGTGAAGATGCTCATTTTCTAATGCTTACAGCGTGTGTTTTTTTCTTTTTCTTTGCAAAGTAATTTAAACAAATTGGAAAAATTTATTTGCGTTGCAGGGTGCGTGTGACAAGGACAAATGTAGCATATTATAATTAAAATTGTATCTGAAATGTGTGGTTTATAGTAGAATGTCCAAAAATGCAAATGGAAGAAGTGGGGCTGATTTGTAGCAGATATACAATATGAATGAGGTACATGTCGTTAAATATAAATGCTAATTTATGCCTGCGATTGATTTGAGGCTAAGTATTCTCGCAGTGTTGGCTGCTTATAATGATATTCAAACACCTTTCTGAAGATATGGCCGTGCTGTAGTTATTACTGCTTAATGTGTGATGTAGGGTACCACTGCTGTCTTACTAAGGGAAAATAAGTGACTCTGTATGCATGAATATGTCCTCTAAAAATTGAATGTAATGCACCCATCTTCTGACTGCTAATCACGGGCGGTCCCAGACAGAATAGGGAGGAGAGGCAGGCAGGGGTGCATTATGGGTGGGGTACCAGTCCACCACAGAACTCCCACCCCCACGATCGTGCACACACATACACACAGACACATTCTTAACATAAGTGCTACTGGTGCATTTACATACAACTGTCATTGATATGAATGAAAAAGTTGTTTCTAAAAATATATATAAATTGTATTTAATATTTGATTGTGACTTGAACATGCACGGATCTGTTTGCTTTCACGTATGTGTCTGAGAACTCATGCCTGCCAGCATTTATTGTGTGCGTAATGTACGCATGCACATGCGTGTGCATGTTTAAGTATGCCTGTGTATGTCTGTGTGTGCTAAGAGGCACGCGTGTGCGTGCTCGCCTGCCTGTCATCTGCGGAGTCGTACAGGATTACGGCTCCTGGTCCTTCCATCGCCATGGATTTGCAGAAACGGCCCTCTCGTGCCGTTCTGCTGGGTCATGGCGCTGAGCAATCTGGAGAGGCCCGTCCCTCCTCATGCCAGGGTCACAGCCGTGCTTTCCGACATCTCTCCAGGAAGCCGGAGAAGGGGATCCAGTATCTGATAGAGAGGGGGTTCGTTCCGGACACGCCCGTGGGCGTCGCCCACTTCCTGCTCCAGCGGAAGGGCCTGAGCCGACAGATGATTGGAGAGTTTCTGGGCAACCGACAGAAGCAGTTCAACAGAGACGTCCTTGAGTGAGTACAGCGGAGGCAGCTCCCCGCAGAGGACATTCGCGAGCTTTCTGCTAGCGCTGACATCACTGCTGGACATCACTGACATCACCAGAGCGATCCTCCTCCACGTCCATTCGCTCAGTTTTCTTCACCCTCTTCATTCCAGTTCTGCAGAGGCTTGTCTGCTGTCTAAGATACAGAAGTTTGCTTTATTTTTATAATCTCCCATTGAATTTCACTTAATTTGATCACAGGGAGTAGCTGACATGTTTCCACACTGAAAATGAGCCTATTGAGTTCCGTGTGAAATACAGATCAGCTCGCGTTTTGAGCTTCTGTTCAGGAATTACCATCCTCCAAATCTATAGTTTGACAGTAGCCTTAGAGAAACAGCCGTCAGTCTGCAGCTGGATGACGGCACCGGTCCCAGTCTCCTGACACAAGCAGTGACAGTGATGCCTAGATCAGCCACCCCATTACGGGCGACATTATGCAGTTATGCCTGGATCACTCTGGTACATTATGCAGTTATGCCTGGATCACTCTGGTGCATTATGCAGTTATGCTGGTATCACTCTGCATGAGTGCATCACGCACATAGAGGTACCACTGGACTCCTATATATGGAGAGAGTTGAGCAGTTATAACCCTGCACTGTAGGGTTATACAGTGATGGCCTAACCCAGCCTGAAGTTACTAGCACTGTCTTTTGAACTGTTTTGAGATTTATGTGTTAGGAGCGGCGAGTCAATACTCCTATTCCTGGCAAATTGGCTGTTGCCCTCATACCTGCTGACTCCCGACAGCTGAGATCTTATTTGCCCCTGCAATGTTTCGCCTTCCTGTCAAGTAATTGATGGAGTCCGACTTGCTGTTACACTCCACTTTGTGTCAGATGGTCACAGTCTAAGCTTCTGCAGGCCACTTCCACCTGTCCTGCCCTGCAGTTTATTGAAAAATCAGTTCACAGTGTTTACCCATTAATTTCAGGGTGTTGACACATGGGGCAGGCCTCACCTGCTTAAGTGTATTTAAGGCTGAATTCCTAAGCATGGGCTGTCGGATTAGGCCCACAATTGAGTACGCCATCTTACCTAACTGTAATCTGCTATACCTTTGCAGCTGTGTGGTGGACGAGATGGACTTCTCAGGCATGGAACTGGACGAAGCACTCAGAAAGTTCCAGGCCCACATCCGGGTCCAGGGGGAGGCACAGAAAGTGGAGCGCCTCATTGAGGCTTACAGGTGAAGTGCGGTTTTGGAGTTTAAAGGATACAGCTTCAGATGATTACAGAGGATCTAGGATCACTAGTTCTAGAGGTCGCTTGTTTTTGACTCGGATACACAGCAATACCTTTCTGTTTATCCTTTACATCTACAGTACATGGAAGAATTTCCAGTTTATTGGCTGTAACAACTATGCTACTATTTCACCAAATCATAGAGCTTGCAGGAAGCATATTACAGCTGGCTTTTCCTGAATGTGATTGCTTTGATGGAGGAACATTAATGTAATCTGGTTCATTTCAATCAATATTAGTCAATATTAGGAGGCAGCACGTATATCCTTGTAGATAATGGGATGCTGCTCCCATCTTCAGATCCTCCAGAAGACCCTCTGCTGTGGGTTTGCTATCTGGCATGAATTGCCTTAAAACTGGCCATTTTGCAGGAAATGGCCAGTGGTAATGGCAGTAATCCCATGGCTCTCGGGTACGCTGCTGGGTGACTGTCCCCTTCGATCGCGTTCCCCACAGCCAGCGCTACTGCATATGTAACCCCGGAGTGGTGCGGCAGTTCAGAAACCCCGACACCATCTTCATCCTGGCCTTCGCCATCATCCTCCTCAACACCGACATGTACAGTCCCAACGTCAAGCCGGAGAGGAAGATGAAGCTGGAGGACTTCGTGAAGAACCTCAGAGGTTGGCCGCCAGAATCCGGGTCGTGCGACTGGGCCTAAAGAGCCCTCTCAGCTCTCTCTGTGGTTTCATTACTTATTGCCCTGTCATACGTACTACTTGAAAGAGCTCAAATTGAATTTGCGAATGCATTACGCCTTGATTAATAGGCTCTTCAAAAGCACGGCTCATTTCAGCGGCCTTGGCTGGGTAGCGCGGCTGGCTGAGGGAGGCCACTTGGTCTCCGGCTAGATGCCGCACAGCTTCAGCAGCAACTTAAAGGCACTTAAATTCACCCGCCTCAGAGAGGGATCTGGAATCCACGTCACTCAGTCTTACGAGGAACATGCTGCCTGGTGTAGAAGTGCGTGATTGCTTGCGTGCGTGTGTGCGTGCCAGACCAGTGAAAGCTTACTGACGAGAAGCTTGCCCTACTAGGAGTGGACGACGGCGAGGACATCCCCCGGGAGATGCTGACCGGGATTTACGAGAGGATTCGCAAGCGGGAGCTGAAGACCAACGAGGACCACGTGTCCCAGGTGCAGAAGGTGGAGAAGCTGATCGTGGGGAAGAAGCCGGTGAGTGCGTCTCTGCTGTGGTGCCACCACTGCCCTTCTGTCCGGGCCTTTGTCAGGATGCTCCCCGGAGCAAGACGGATCCGAGCAGAGAACCATTTTGATTCCATCAAGCAGCTGAGATCGTAATCGACTCATGGATCAGCAAATGTTGAAGGGTTAGCGGGAGGCTGAGAAATTAGTTTGTACTTCGATGGGTTTTATTTTTTTTTCCTGATTTCAAGATGACCGCCTGAGACCTTCATGCTTGATGTGTTTAATATCCCTGAAATCCTTGAGAGTCTGGAAGCTAAGATTTTCGGATGCTCTCGGTAATGACCACTGGGATTATGCTGCCCACGCTAACTGGTGAAGGTGTCCCCGGAATCGTTTTAGATTCGCCGATATCGCTCATCGTTTGCAGCTCATGTGTCTGTCGATGTATTGCTGGCTGACTAGGAAGGTGACAGAGTCATACAAGCGCTGACACAGACAGGTGACTTTGCTAATGAATAATAACATATATAATAACATTATCTAATTAGTGCATAACATTGATAAGCAAGGTGTTGCAATTCATTTCCCTTTTAGTATAATGTCCAAGGAAACTTGATACATGAGAATAAAATGCATTGAACTCAAAGAAACTGAAGGAGTTGAAAATGAGCATGTCACCCATCACCCAGCTGTGGAGTAGCAGGCAGCTTTGTGATTAAGGGGGTTGCAGTTGCTGTACCTTTTGAGAATTGTACTTAACTTGATTTGATCCAGTAAGATATCAAGGCATGCCAGCAAGGTTGCAGGTCATTTTTGATAAAAGCAGCCTCTATGCAATGAAATACTATCAAATCTTATCTCTGGTAGCTCCATGGTGAGACGTTTCACTTCATACTCTGGAGCTGCTAGCTCTTCTTCTGAAGCTCTCTCTGTTCTTGCGTTGCAGATCGGCTCTCTGCACCATGGCCTGGGATGTGTGAGTGTTTCCTCTCTCTTTCAGTCATTCGCCTTCACCTTCACTACTTTTTCACCATATCTGTGGCTCTCTGCCTTCTATTAGAAGCACTCAAAGGGGCTGGGTCCATTCACACCTCCAGATCAGTGTTTCCCATTTTAGTCCTCGGGGACCCATAGACAAGTCCGTGTTTTTGCTACGGGAGCTGAGAGGGAGCAGAAATGTTGTAGGGAGCAAAAATATAGCCTGGCTGTAGGCCCCCGAGGACCGAATTAGAAAACGCTGCTCCAGATGATTGCCATTGTTACAACAAGCAATTGGAGACTCAGCCGGCACGGCTTATTATATTGCCCATTGCGCACTGAAAAAAATGTGTCAAGAGTATTTCTTTGGTCAGGGAATAACCATCTTGAGCCACACTCATGCTGAGAGCAGCTTGCTTAAAAAAACGCGCTTTCAGTTGAGTAATAACTAGAAATTGAGATGACATATTAAATATTTTTCTGCGGTACTTCCCGATGAATTTCCTAGCACTAGCCCTTCCGGGGGACAGTGTAGGCTGTGAAAACGGGGACACATCAGGGGCCCGCGTCACAAAGCCGGATTTCTCGCTTAGCCGGATAACTTGCTGGATTTTTTAAGGTAGTCTGGGCTAAATTTAATTTAACGAAGATAAAATCCGACAAGTTTTGTGATACCAGCCCCAGGGAATGTGAGATTTATTTAACGATTAGGGGCCTGTCAGACACACCGAGAACATGAAAAAAAATGGAGAACGGTCTTGCCGCAGGGACAGGGAAGTGTCCACAGGCTGTGTGATACACAAACTAATGCTGACTATTTTTAACTAAATTACAGTCATTCAGTAATAGCTACAGCCCACATACAACTATTTACTGATGAGTCTAATAAACAACACATTGACAATTTATCAGATATATTCCCTATAACTGTGAAATGGAATAATCAAATTAACAGAATGTTAATATTAATGTATTATTGTTTCAGTCAAGCCTAATTAAATAAGAACTCCACCATCAAGAACCTGGGTGCAATTTCTTTGGCCAGGAATCACAAAAGTTGTCGCATTCTTATACTGAAGGTCAGGTTATATGTTTTGCCACTGCTCTTTTGGGCCTCTAAATAACGTCATTGACATTTAAATGGTCAGTGTACATATTTCACGGTAATTTGAGCTGCCGTTGCTTCCCGCATGTTGCATGAATTATTTACTCATCATATCAATCCTCAGATGACTAACTTGGGCATTAATTGAAGGCTGAAAGTACATTTTAAAGAGGTCCTGTAGGATTAAATAGCACTTGTGAGAAAACGGCAATTAATGTGATCCTTTGAGCAATTAAACAAATCCGAGAAGACAAATTACGGTAAATAAGTCATGCGAGAACTGATGCATTAATTAGTGAACAGAGTGAAACCCGAGCTGGCCGTAAGGGATCGCCGGATGTTTCCATCAATTTGCCAGCTTCTTACGGCACACTGATGCTTCCTTTTTACATCTCCCTGGGATCGGCGGGCAGCCTCGTCTCCCTCCCCCTGGCACGTCCTAATGCGTGCCCGGCTCCTTCTCCCTTAGGTACTCTCCCTCCCCCTGGCACACCCTGACGCGTGCCCAGCTCCTGTTCCCTTAGGTACTCTCCCTCCCCCTGGCACACCCTGATGTGTGCCCGGCTCCTGTTCTCTCCCTCCCCCTGGCACACCCTGACGCGTGCCCAGCTCCTGTTCCCTTAGGTACTCTCCCTACCCCTGGCACACCCTGACGCGTGCCCGGTTCCTGTTCCCTTAGGTACT
>JAODKM010000118.1:24812346-24848165 GCA_026780845.1 Petrocephalus sullivani
CAGCATGCACTGTCCCTGCTCTGTGATTTTACATGGCCCACCACTTCGTGGCTGAGTTGCTGTTGTTCCCAGTTGCTCACACTTTGTTATAATACCATTACCAGTTAACCGTGGAATATTTAGTAGCAAGGAAATTAAAAAAATGGACTTATTGCACAGGTGGCATCCTATCATGGTACCACGCTTGAATTCAGTGACTCCCTGAGAGCGGCCCATTCTTTCACAAAGATTTGTAGAAGCCGTCTGCATGCCTAGGTGCTTGATTTTATACACCTGTGACCATGGACGTAATCGTAACACCTGAATTCAATTATTTGGATGGGAGTCCCAATACTTTTTGCAATATAGTGTATTAAGTAACCAAAATACCGTAAGGCCACACTTGTTCCATTAAACAAATATGTATTTTTGTGTACACTGACACTGGGGCCCTGGATTTAGAAAGTAATGAAAGTCTTGTGAGAGGGAATTGTCAGAAAATCATTTTTATAATGTGTTGAAAGTAAAAAAGAAAGGTAATCGGTAGCGGTAACACGTTATAATGCGCTCCTGCGCTGCAATCCGCTCAGGTGACTTTAATGCATGCTTTACCAGGCTTTTAATCATCGGCCTCTGGAGGCCTCTCATGCTTCATTGAGAGCCTTCCCAGGATGTGACGCATGAACGCCTGTGTGACACATGTGAGAGGATTCCCATAAAACCAACTGGGAGCAGAGCCGGCCGGCAAACGCTGCCCAGACACAGCTGAGACTGGACCCTGCCCTGGTGTGCTTTGGTGACAGCACGGTCTGGACGCCAGTTCTGGGTGGTTATGCTGATAAGTGTAGTGAACATCCTGCAATTCGGATGTTTTATACGAAAAAGGGGCTAGGAAGCCTGAAATAATCACTAGCCATATTTAGCTTCAATTTCGGTGTCGATTTACCAGACGGGTTAGTGTAGCCGCCACCAACACCCTCACCTCCCCAGCTAATAGGGAACAGTCCCAGAACCATAGCCAACGTCATACGAAGGTCGTCTCAAAGTTGGCTGAGAACGTTCATGCAAGAGAATTAGTGGAATGTTATTTCCACATTTTAACAAAGGTTTTCTCAAAGGTGATAATATTGTAGTATCCACTGATACAGGCTGGATAACGAGAAGCCTTGTGCTACTATCAGAGGCCTGCTGCTATGGCGACTGGAAATGCGTATTCTAGGCCGCCGAGGAAGAACCCCGCGGCAAAAGTGTTTCTATTCACACAGCTGTTATGCTTTTGTCTCGATTCAAGTTTCCCTCATTTAATCGTGCCATGGACGAAAGGCCTCATACGCTGAAAACACCTCCTTGATAATTGCTTCCTTTAATGCAAGGGTGTAATCAACAGCAGTTCCCCATGAAAGGAACGGTACAATTGGACCGTTTGAGCGAAACAAAGAAATCTTTTGAAAACATCAAATAATGTGTCCATAAACACGATCCCCTGGCACCTGTGAAGGAGTGTGCCCTAACCACAACAAATGCCCTGATAGATGAAGCCTTATTTCCCTGCTTGAGCAAGTTGCTAATAAGGGCCATTGAATGCACTTTGCACTATAAAGGACACATGAATCAGAGGTGAAGTGACGCAAGACCACGTAGCTATATTACGCTACTGTTGGGTGAAGCAATAAACAATTAATTTGTTGAGATATTTATTTTAAGTAGTTATTTTTAAATGACATATATTCAGAATTAACATGAAATCATACAAAACATAAAGTTTATGTCATGTGTGACACCACAATCATTTGAAATATGGATGCATAATTGTAACCATAAAAAATATTCGTAAAACTGACTCATGCCATTTTTTTTTTTTTTTTTTTTCTTGCAGAGACCTGAAGCATAACCAGCTGCAGGACCCCGCCCCAGCCATCAGGACGCTGGCCAACCTTCGAGAACTGTGAGTGTCGCTCTCCCACCAGTCAAGATGGCTCCTCATGTCAGGTCATCAGAGTTAGACAGCTGTGACCCGCATCGTCCACAGGGGATTCGACGGCAACCAAATTCAGGTCATCCCCGGGAAGGCGTTTGCTGGAAACCCTCTCCTCCGGATGATGTGAGTCTTTGTCCTGGTGGGACGACAAACTTGTCGTTTTACATGACAAACCCATTAATCACTTAACTTAATAACAGAGACAAATGAAAATCTAAAATCCTAACTTTCCATCTGTGGTAGTTAATACAATCATGTCTTTTCTATACAACAGCATAACTTGGAATGAAACTGAAATAACCTGATAAGCTGTAATAGAACTTTTGTCTCAAATCATTTTGTAATGTTTACAGATACACAGGTAAAAGCTTCTGCTGTATTCTATCTACATATACAAGTGCAAATGGATTGTTATAGCTATATTGTCTTATGCCTTATATTTAATTCCCACTGTCTGCAATTTAGACAGGTGTAAATTGTAATCCTGTGGTATAGTTATTATGTACTTTTATTGTTAAATGTGTACTGTGTTCATGGAGAATTGTTGTTTCATCTCAATATGTACTTGTACACAGTTGTTGCTTACAATACAGTGGACCTTACCTTAACAGAACTTTCTATGAGAATCCCATCCGCTATGTGAGCAGAACTGCCTTCTGGAATCTCCCTAACCTTCACACGCTGTGAGTATCTCATTCATATATTTTAGAAATGTGTGAGCATCTTATCATCAAAGTACCTTCTCATCAATATGCTGACCTGTCATCAGGTATCTTTTTCTGAACTTCAGTTCATTCATAAAGTTTAAATCATATAAGGCAGTATTCGTATGCTCGTCACCCCCTTTCTTATTTATGAGAACCAAAAGGAGATTCCATTTATTAGAATGTATGGTCATTAATTCCTTAGTGGAGATTAAGCACTTTGCCTGAGGCACTCTTTCTATAGAGCAAAATTCAATATGTCTACATTTGAATTCTGCTTGAAGCACACCAGGTCTTCTCATTTATTCTCCAGGCACAGTACAGTCTTCAGGTGTTCAGTACTTGAGCTGATCCCCCCCCCCCCAGGACTTTCATTGGCTGCCAGGCGCTATATGCGTTGTCCCTACAGGATTGAAAATTAGGCCTGTCCTGTCCGTTTTAGATCCCTGAGCAGAGTGGCACAGATATGGCAGTCCCCTGATCTCGAGGGAGCAGCCAGCCTAGAGGCTTTGTAAGTTTGCTTCCTTCCTAGATCTTCTAGTGCCTCGTAATCTATAATAAATCTCACGTACAATAATCAAATGTGTTAGACTGCTTTGACATTTCAAAAAAAAAAAAAGAAAAAACATGTTAAGTCCCCTATTAAGCATGTCTTTACACTCCTGCACAATAAGAATTTCTAGGAGAGAGAGATACAGGAATGTCCCTCATGCTACTATGAAAGGTCAGTAGGAGTGGTAAATATCTGAGCATAGACCTCAAAGTTCAACATTTTTCTGAAGCGTCTAGTGTGATCAGTATAGAGCTGCCAATTTTACAAGCTGTGTTCTTCATTTTAACACAAGTGCCCGGTACTTTATCCTGGCTGGCTCCCTTTTGCGATGATGTTATTATTATGATCAACACCTGGAGAAAAAGGGTTCAAGAAAGATATCACAGATTCATGTATGACAAGCTCACTGTGTGACGGATCCTTAATTGCTTGTCTCATCAGTTGGGCGGGCATCTTGTACACAATTGTCCTTAAACCTTCACAGACCTCTAAACATAGGAAGGCAGTGACCATGATGGTCAAAGCCAGAATGCCGCTGGAGTTTTGTTCTTGTCCCAAGTCCCTGTTTGTATTTCCTAGGTATATGACTAGGGCTAATCTTGCCTACCTGTCCCTGAGCTTCTGCCAACAGCTGACCGGGCTAAAATTGCTGTGAGAATCACTGACCGCCGGTTTGCGCCACTGACCCTCACTGTGTCATTTTTTATTTCCACACCCTGACAACATGCCCAAAGCTCTTGCCACTGCAATAACTGATTACTGTTTTTGAATGAATAGAAATAATTGCAAATTTCAGAGATGCTTTTTGTTTTTTTGTTTATAGTGAGCTCTCTCATAACCAAATACATGCCCTCCCCAGTTTTTACCAGTGCCAGCAGCTCCAGGAAATGTAGGTTTGTGTGGTGTTCCTTTGCCCTTTGTTTGAATTATTTACATCACAGATGTACTGTAAATCTGTAACATGCAAATAGGAATTCTTTGTCATCTATCTAGTCTGCTATCTACATTATCACTTTAATTACCGTTGTTTTTGGATAGTTGTTAGAACATCCCTGAGAGACTCTGCATCTTAAGACTCGCGAGTACGTTTGGTTTCATCTGAACATTTTGCAGAAAGCTCCAGCACAACCTCATCCAGGAGATCGGATTGAGAACTTTCCATCAGCTCAGCGCCCTCCGTTCACTGTGAGTAAAGTATCAGCAGGAATATGTAGATCCTGTGTATAGGTCAAGTAGAGCTTTTATTGATGTTTTATGGACTTTAGAAAAGCTTAATATCATTGAAGTCTATGTACACATGAAAACAGCTTTGGTACCTTGTTAGTAGAAGAGCATCTGACATTGCATCATTATGTAGAATGCTAGTACAGTAAAAGTAGATCCTATATAATATTACAAGCAGGACTTTAGAAAGGAAGTGGGGTAAAATATGAATCATTCGATATTTGATGGCTAATGTATTGGTTTGTCTGGAAGAGAATGGACAATCAGTCCAAAAAGGCAACGACCAAAGGAGTTTTTTTTGTTGTACATCATGTCTCGATGTCCCGACTACAATCATTATTTAAATATTAAGTCACCTGAATTAATGTCTCAGGTGTACGCGTGCAACTACTGGTGAGACCACACAAACCAACAGGCCTACAGCTGTCAAGGATTTTATTTGACAACAGTATTTGTGTAAATAGAGTTCCAAAAGCCTCTTTACATTCTGTGAATGTTTATAATGTTGCATATCTGGTCCTTGAATAGTCTTGTGAGGTTCTTGCTTTGTTGGAAGTTGTGTCGTTTATGCTCCCATGCTCCTTATACTATTGAGCATCCATAGGAAACTCAACCTACACTAGCTGCACTTATACCTAGTTGACTCCTCAACAGCATGTATGCTTGCAATGTGCCATTCTTCACTTGTACATCGCTTTGGACAAAAGTGTAAATGTGCAGTAGTATAAATGTACATATCTTTGAGTTTTCAATTGGTAATATGTATGGACAGAGAGTTTTTATGTGAATGTGTGATATGGGCACCAGCAAAGTCATTTGCAGCAAAGTAACTCAAATATGTATATGTGCCATGTTTTATATCCGCTACAGGGATTTGAGCTACAATCGCATCTCAACCATTCACCAAGGTGCCTTTGCTTCTCTCCAGTCTCTAACACAGCTGTGAGTCCCCACTGATTACACACTCTAGACAGTAGGTGCTAATGTGACTTTGTGACTCCAGGGTTGTGAGATCAAATTCGTCCCAAGCTGTGTGTTTGCAGAGTACACATGTTCTACTGTGGCTCATGGATCATTCATTGGGATAGCCCATTGCCTTATTGGGATAGCCCATTACCCTATTAGTTTAAATTAATTGGTTACTTGGAATTTTTGTTAATGAATACGGGCAGAAAAAAGGAGTTCTGTCTGAACCAATGCGTACCCAGCCTGGCACTCATCTCCTTCTGGTCTAAGCTCTGGATTACCAAAATCACAAATGGATACACGGTTGGTTTGCAGCAGGAACCCTGAAGCAAATGTAAGAGACACCAGCGATCTCACTTTCAGTCAACCCCCCTTTCAATGTACCCTACTAGGGACTTAACAAACAACCTGCTGGCCTCATGGCCCTCGATGTCGCTCCACAGCCTCAGTCACCTGAAACTTGGTGGAAACCGGGCTCTGTCTGAAACCTTCAGAAAGGAGGACTTTCCTGGAGTGCGGTGAGGATGCCTGGTTATGCTAAGGTGCTAGGTGCTAAACAAATGCTTTTGTCCAGACAGACTGACCTGAAATATTTACAAAACACCTGTGTTCCTCTTGAAGTATTAATGAGCCTTTAAATTATTTTAATTTAATATTTCTAGTTAAACATCTTATTTAACATGACAAGGATTTAAAGTTTTTTTTTCCCCATTTCAATTCATAAAAAGTTCATTTCATACATACATACATACATACATACATGTTCACATCATTTATCCTGATCATGGGAAACTTTACTTTTATGCATAACAACTAGTGCTGATCCAAATAAATAAATATGCAGATAAATAGTACCCATGGGTGCTCATTGTGGGTTTCACTGTATATGTCCTGCAAAGCCCCAAATTCCTGTCCAGCATGTTTCCTGAGACAGAGGCCATGGGAAAATGGATGGATTAAATAAATTACCTGTTAAATTTAATTAATTGTCATTAATTGGCAGCATTTCTGCACAATGTAAAATATAACTACCCAAGCATCTTGTGGCTGGTTACTCAGGTCAGGGTGCATGGTGAGAGTGCTTCCCACTGAACCAGTACTGAATATTATAAGATAATCTGTGAAGGACCTACTAATCAATATAGTACCTAACATTTCTTGGCAGGACCATTGAGATGCCGTATGCATACCAGTGTTGTGTCTTTGGGGCCTGTAGCGACCAGGAGGGTAATCAATGGGAATGGAAGACATCTGGTTCCATGGATCAAGACCCCCACAGGAGGGCGGTAGCCATCTCCTCTGTCCCTGGTAAGGGGGTATGGGGTATCTTCGTTTTCACAGATCAGCCAGCCAATGATGCCCCCCCCCAAAGAAAAACATCTCAGATGGGCAGAACAACATAATTTTATCGCTGTTTCTGTTCAAAGACTTCAACATTACATATTAACAACAGTTTTATCTTGAAGCAGACCACTAGCGGTACATAGGAAATGAACTGGAATATATAACAAGTGAACCTAAAGCCTTACATTCAGATCAGGGGTGCAGCCAATGACGAGGCAAAATACTCTGAAGACACTACAGGCTGCCTTCTTACCCTCCAATTCCAAATGTCATCCTGATAATACTAATCAGAACAGATCAGAAAACACGTTTAGAATGTGTGTTACATTGTATCATGAACGTAGTGGCAATAGGCCAGGACCTGTCAGAACTGGACACAGTGTTTACCTGCTACTCTTCCGTACTCTTGCCATTTGTAGCTTACAATCTCTTATTTCAGATAACATGGAACTGAAGAAATTCCCACTGCAGATTGTGGATCCTAGAATACAAACAAGTGTTCAGTGTACACCCATTCCTGGTAAATGATGACATCATTCTAGGGAAACAAACCCTCCCCCCAAAATTACCTTAGCATTAGCATATGTATCAGGAACCCAAGTGTCATTCATTTGCCTCTCTCTCCTTTTCCTTTCTCTAGGGCCTTTCAAACCATGCAATCACTTTTTTGACAGCTGGGTTTTCCGCATAAGCGTCTGGTTAGTTGCTGTGGTCTCACTCGTATGCAACGCCGTACTAGTCATTGTGATCTTCACCTCACCCAGCGACATCTCTGCAGTTAAGTTCCTTATCGGCTCCCTTGGTGGGGCCAACTTCCTGATGGGGCTGTGCATGGCCGCTTTGGCTCTGGTGGACGCTGTGACCTTCGGCGAGTTCTCCCGGCATGGGGCTTTTTGGGAATCTAGCTCTAGCTGCCAAGCCATAGGCTTCCTGTCAACATTTGCAGCTCAGGCTTCCATCTTCCTTATAGGTCTTGCTGCCATACAGTGCAGCATTCATGTGTCCTGCATCCAGGAATATGGGGTGATTCCTAGCTCGGCCTGTGTAAAGATGCCCGTCTTATGCTGCGGCGCGCTCTCGGTAACTGTCGCCACCCTGCCACTCTTCGGTGTAGGGCAGTATGGATCCTCACCCCTTTGCTTGCCATCTCCATTGCCAGACAGCCAGCCTTCGGACATATGGTTCACAGTGGGCCTCATCGTGATGAACACCCTTTGCTTTTTTATACTCACTTGTACCTGCATCAAGTTGTGCTGCAGCCTCTTAAAGGAGGGGTGTGGCCACCTCAGGGAAGCCATGCTGCTCAGGCACGTGGCTGTGCTAGTCTTTACAGACAGCCTGCTTTACTGCCCCATGGCCTTTCTAGGACTCTCCATCCTGCTAGACCCTCTCCATGTCAGCGAGTACACCATCAAGTTTTTCCAGCTGGTTCTGCTGCCTCTTCCAGCCAGCCTCAACCCCCTGCTCTACCTCACCTTTATCCCTCTCTTCAAGAAGGACCTTCAACTGCTACAGAAGACGTCCCAGTCTGCAGTGACAGTGGACTCTTTCAGCTTCAGGGAGTCCACACAAGCCTTGGCTGTACCCCCTGATGTGGAGGGGGGGCCAGTGAAGCTTTGTGAGCAAACAAATATTCATTTGGGCCCCTCCACTGTTCCATGTCATCAAACGACACACCGGTGTCTTCGGCAAATCAAGGGACTTTAACAAATTAACAATCTGAACGAAACCACTTTTGTATAATGACTCACATTCCTTCCCTTTGTATGTTGTTTTTTATTTTTGAAATAAAACAATTACAGTTCTGCAAGGGTCACTTACTAGAGAATGCAGGGAAAACATGTAGTCAATTATGGAAATCATAATTATCTTACATATGGAAGCATACATCTCATAATCATGTAAAATCTTGTATATCTATAATTCCTAAACAATTTCAATAATGTTTTTCTTAGACTCATGGGGCTCCTGATGTAATAAGTGTGATGTTGTAACAGTGAGATATGTAAATACACTTAAATGTAATATGTAAATTACACTGAGTACAAGAAAAATCACTGCAAAAGTTTGAGGAAATCCTCAACATATTAGAAAAAAGGCCTTTGTCTTTTACAGATCTCTCACCATACAGTGAATGCAGCATAATGCAGTTATAATGTTTAGATCAGATTAGGTTAGACAGACTTTGTTAATCCCCAATGAGAAATTATAAGAAATAATATAATAAAATAATTTTCATAATTACATTTCCGAATGAGGACATGCTGCCATCGCCATCTATCTTACCTCCTGCTACCTGGCACCACCTTTAACCTCCAGCAAAACTGCTGAGTGTGTGGGTACAAGCCTCCATCGCATCATAACACGGGCAGATTGGGCTCACTCCAGGGAGCTCTTTCCTGTCCAAACACCCAATAGTGACAGCCTGTCCATGACACATAAACACACAGTGTGACCGTCTCTGCAAGATGTGGCTTGGCCAAAGCTAATTATATGCAGCTGCGATCAATTAGAAAAATGGGCTCTCTCTCTAATACTGAACCAAAATAACTGCCACTGAAGTGACATAAGGTGCATTTGGTGAGGCCGCTGGTCTGCTACAGATGACCTCTGAGGTTGGCAGGAGCTCGTGAAGCTGAAGAGCTCTCAAACTCACTGCTTCACCAGACCTGGTATTTCTATCTGTAAATACAACATCTGGAACACAAAACATCAAATTTGGGGGTTGGAGAACAGAGAAGCGATGAAGAAACCCCCCCCAATAATCTGAACTGGACAATAGCCAACCCAAAAAATAATAATAATATATATAAAAAATAATAATCATATCATAATGATGAATGACTGGGGCCCACAATTAAATTGTTGTTTTAATGTGGAATTTTATAATGTGTATCATTTTTTGTTTAATGTGTCTAATATTAATGTTTGAATATAGTGATTAGGTAAATTACCGGCTAATTCTGAATTAATTAAGGCATTTAAATGTGCTCTGAATGTAACTGATATTATAAATTCACCCATTTTCTGTGGCTGAGACACTGACAACCTGATAAGATCAGCCAATTGTTCTGGGTATTGTTCAATTCTGACATTATAAAATTGCAGATTAGTTTGAGACTATGCATTGTATCAGTTGTTTTCTGAAAGTCGTACATTACTATGTTTGCCTGTGTATGTTTAGGCCTAACTAAAGTGTATCATTTAGAATGTATAATGTTCCCCAAAGATATCCACGCCTGCAATGCCATTCAATTTTTGAAATACTGACCGCTTTCGGTTAAATCATGCTGCATATACATGTGTTGCAAGGAAATCTTGTTTCGCCAGCTCTCGCGCATCTGGGGAAAAGCTTTGCGGTAGTTTGCCAGCCGTACAGACCATAAGGACCATTTACTAAGTAACTGTTACATACATGTTACATACATGTAAATGCGTGCGCATGCATGTGCAGAATTGTCTCGAACTGGTAATCTCACTCCAGCCAGTTGACCAAAGTTGGAAACCCTGGAAAGAGGGCTCGAAAATTACAATCAAAAGCACTGGCAATATAAAGGGAATCATAACTAATCGACAAAATCAGGATGTGACACCTATATGGTTATAAACGATAAATGATAAACGCTAAATGAATTTAAAATACAATGAACCGCAGCGCGCTTCAGGAGCTATGACGATTTACGCGGACACAGTTCGTAGATTACAGACAGCAAAACAGCTATTAAGTTTCACATAATTTCCCGTGGTTGCAAAATTCTGTAGCTGCGTCGCGTGCTCCTGTCACTTTCTCGGGGTGAAATTGCCAGGGAAACCAGCAGGGGGCGCACTCGGGAATCTTTTCCGGACAGTCAGTGCGCATGCGCCCATTCTATAGTAAATTCGTTTTTTTTTAAAACAGCATATTTTCAGTATTTTAACACAGTTATGCATATTGTTTTTCAAATAAATACCATACATATATTGATACTAAAAAGTAATATTTCTAGAGACATTTTGACCTTTGACGCATGCGTGTCGAGAGCGGATAAACACCCCCGAGGCCGGCTATCGCTCTTCTCTGCCCGAGATCCAAGCGGAACCGACGTTTCGTGTCTTTTTAGACTTAAAGTGAGTAACTATGATGGCTTCTCGTCTGCCGGAGGTTAATAGCTGTATGTTAGGCGGATGTTTAGGCGCGGCCTAGCTTTCGGGGTGCCTGGCAGGGGAGGCGGCCTGCTCTGTCCCCGGAGCCCGCCTTGCAGGCCGCCGGCTATGTCTGACGGTGACTGCGGGAATGGGCGCTTAGAAATCCCCTCAGGTATATTTATCCGACCCGATGATGGCACGGAAGCACGCTGACAGAGCCAGCGCCCTGAATGCCAGCACTTATCCGCACGGGACCGGCCGGTGGCAGCACGTCCCTACGCGCCGGCGTACGGTCATTAATGCCCTGTCCCCGGTCCGTGCAGCATGCGTTACGTGGCCGCTTACCTCCTGGCTGTGCTCGGCGGCAACAGCAGCCCGTCGGCCAAGGACATCAAGAACATCCTTGGCAGCGTGGGGATCGAGGCCGACGACGCGCGTCTGAACAAGGTGGGGAGCCCAGGGAGCCCCCGGCCGGCGCCGCCGCCTTCCCGCCAGTCCGCCCCCCTTATAACGCGCTCCGTCACTTTACTACTTTTTTTTTCTTTTTCTTTAGGTCATCAGTGAACTAAATGGGAAAGACGTGAACGAAGTACTGAACGCAGGTGATGGGGGGTGCTGTAGTGCCTGGCTTTGCCATTGCAAAATGTACCTAATTATGCCAGAAGTATTATTAATAATAATAATAATAATAATAATAATATTTACATTTATAAGGGCTGCATCTGGCGTGACACTCACGCTTTCAGACTCGCCTTAAGGCAAATCGACATTCTTCCATTATAAACATACAAGGGCGTAGATTTGCTCTGGACATTGGTGGGGACCTATGACTAAGTGGATTCAATTATTGGTGGGGACATTTCAATGGTCGGAGGATATTGGTGGGGACACATCCCCTCCGTCCACCCTAAATCTATGCCCCTGTAAACATAAAATGTGCTTCCTCAAAAGCGTTGGGGTAAACCAGACTTTGTGCAAGCTATAAAACTCTTGCATACGGGTAAATGTGTGCGCAGACTTGCCCGGCCGGCCGACCTAAGTTGGCAGCCCTGTAGTATTTGCAGCTGCACGCTCGCGAATGTGCGGACTCGGACCGTTCTGCCCATCCTGTCTGTAGGCCTCTCGAAGTTGGCCTCCGTGCCAGCAGGTGGCGCTGTGGCCGCTGCGGCGGCTCCCGGAGCAGCTGCTCCTGCTGCTGGTGCTGCTCCTGTTGGTAAGTCATAGGTTACTGTACACCACTTATCTGTGTGTGTATGTATGTATTGGTATATATGCATATGAAGCTTGTATTTTTTTGGGTGGTGGAGGGGAATCCTTTAGCGCATGAGAGTAGCAGCAAAGGCTTAGGTTTGTAGAGAAAGGTACATGTATGCTTTGTCTTGTAGCCGAAGAGAAGAAGGAAGAAAAGAAAGAGGAATCCGAAGAGTCTGATGAAGACATGGGCTTCGGCCTTTTCGAATAACCTTTCTGTATTTTCAGAAAAAGCAATAAAAATCAAGAAAAAGTGAGACTTTGTTCGTTTTTTTTGTATCCTTGCAATTTAAGGCCATGGTTTTTGGTTTCACACATGCATGCATGTTCATGTGTTCATGCACCTTGTGATGGGCTGGCACCCTGTTCTGGGTTATCTGACTGGGGGTGCAGCCTAGGGTGGATCGAAGTGCTCTCTGCCACATTCCTCACTGTTGGCATCACATTGATCGTGTTCTTGTAGTAGAACATTCTTGAATTTTGTAAAATCCACATAACTAAGGGAAAGGATGTAGGTCTCTAGAGACCTCTACAGGTCTCTAAAAATATTGGCTAATATTATTTTTCCCAGTAAGAGTATCAAAATTAATGCAAGCAATAACTATGATAATATGGTATTAAAATGAACACCAACACACTACCGTTGACAGCCTTTAGCTGTGACAACATTTAGCTTTATTTTTTTACTTGCTTCTCATGTAAATTAGGCGAGCGGGCGAGCTCAGTATGCTGTGCCACGTGCAGTGAAGTCAGTTCTGTAAATGTCGATGGCTTTCTTAATTTCACAAGTGAATATATTACTCTGCAATCTCCTTTGCCAAATTTAAAATGAACAAGATATTATTTACTTGTTATCCAAGTGACTGAAAGTGTTGACGATTAGAAACCTACTTTCGGAAATGCCTGAATTAGCACTTCTGGTATTATACTCTGAACAGTACATATATAAATATAAACCTGTATTTTCCCAACAGAGTATTAGACAGATGGTATTCATAGCCTGGGTTTTATTGAGCCTGTATCAGGAAAAACTTAAAGCACTTATGTAAGTTGCTCTGATTGTGTCTCTTTGGCTCATGGTCTAAAACAATGTCTTTTTTCATAAAAAACAACTTCAATGATATTTAGGGGTACAGGGATTTTGCACATAGGCTGTGGTTGTACTATTGTAGGATGTTCAAATAACCCCTGAGGTTTGAAGAGTCAATGACCATTCTTGATGTGTACAGTATTATATTAATGGCCATCTGCACTGTGTATTGGAAGGTGGCTCTCAAAGATAGACAATGTGGTTGCCATACCGAACAGCATATAAAGAGCTTTTTAGAGGATCTGAACAGACAGTCACCATTGTTGCTGGGGCACTGTGTACCGGATTAAAAGAAGCTGAGAAAGAAAATGCACATTTGTTATGTGTTTTTCATGTAACGTGCGGCCCAGTAGTATTGGAGTTTCCAGTGGAGTATTGCCATGACTCGTGCTGGATCCCGAGGGCTGTGTGCCTCTGCTTTCCTGCCTAGATACATACAGTAGAGGTACGTCAGTGTTCCCACCAGGTGCCACAGGGCTGCCAGCTGGCATGCCTCCACCTGCCAGCCTGAGGTGTGACCAGGCCCCACATGGGCACTACTGTGGAAGCATTTTGGTATTTTTATCCTAGCATGTTTGCTTAAACTCTTGTTACCCTTCAAATATCTAGAAGTAGAAAAAAAAACAGGAAAATGTATCTGTTGTTCCTGTAGTGGGTTGGCATGTGGAGCTGTTGCCTCATACCTGCAGGGCTGATGGTTTGAAATCTGCCCTGCTTTGTGTGTGTATGTGTGTGTGTGTGTCTGTCTGTCTGTCTTTATAATGTCCCCACAATGTGATAACCTGTAACTTTTTACCTTGTGGGACGTTTTTTTCAGTCTCCACAAGGATAACCTCCGTTTTATAAAAATCTGTGAAGATTTTTGTTTGGAAACCTTTGGTTAAGGGAAGGGCTCGGTAGGGGGTAAGGTTGTCATTGGTGAGATTAGGGTTATGCCCATAGGAATGCATTAAGAGTTCCCATAAAGACATGAATCCGTGGACTCTGTGTGTGCGGGTTTGCATTTACCACATCGTGAGACTCAAATCTCCCCACAATGTAGCAAAAGCCGTTACTTTTTAGCTTATGGGGACATTTTTCAGGTCCCCACAAAAATCTGTAAATGCAGCAAAAAACTTAAAATGCCTAAAATCTCGTATTTTGTTTGGTTACTTATGGTTAAGGTTAGGGCTGGATTAAGGTTGTTGTTACGCTTAAGGTTTTTCCCAAAACAAATGAATGGAAAGTCCCCTCAAAGATATGAAAACAAATCTGTGTGTTTTTGTGTGATTTTTAAAACTCCCACAGAAATTAATAAGAAAAACGTTTTGAATCTCTTTAGCTGAAATAGAATTTCCAGTATCAAGAACTGGCATTATAACTACTTAGTTGAATTTCTGATATCAACAATTTGCATTCCAGCTAATTAAAACTGAATTTGTGATATCCTCTAGAAATGAATAGAACCTACAAAAGCTTGCCATAGGCCTCAATCAAGCTTCCTGGGCACGGCTGTCTGTAGCAGAGCATGAAGAGTGTAATTTAGTGGAAGGACATGTAGAGTAAGACATTCACTGCATAGTGAGACTGGCTGTCTACTCTGCATGACAAATGACCTTTTTAATATTGACTCCTTAATAAAGTAGGCTACTTATGAGTGTCACCTCTTCCTGCCTGCAGAGGGAGCTCTATGTCAGGCTATTTCTCAATGGAACTAGACAAGCCAACCAGTGCCTGAGTAATAACTGCCGATCGGGTAGTGGGGGCTGGGGGGGAGTAATAGCGGGTAATCTGTAGCCACTCCCATGGGTGACACCGGGGTTATTTGCTTTCCGTGACTACTGACCCACGATGCCGACCCTGAAATTAGCACCGTGCAATCTAGATGTTAATGGATTTGATTATTCAGTTTTCCAAAAAGAAGATGTCTACAGGCATTGCATTCATGACACTTTCAATGAACCAGACTTTACAGCTTAGATAAACATTAATAATAAACATATTCCGCTTCCACTCGTTATCCCTACACTGAGGTGTGGAGGGGACATTGTCTAATGGTAGGTGTTGCAATGTTTGCCCATTTTAGCTTGTTTTGTGGATAAGGAACGATAACGGATTTTGATCACTGCACCCTTACAGACATAGATATGCCGCTGTCAGCATATTTTAAGATGTGGGTGGTTTGCTATAGATGTAAATAAACTGGAAGACATATTTCACTTGGCAGCCATTATGAAACATTATGCAAAATGATTGTTTAAATATAAATATTTTAATTCATATATATATATATATATATATGCAGGGAAAAAGGCATATGATGGTAAGGCTGTTCTCATGGCATTGCGAGCGATCTTTGCTTTCATTTGGGAGACGGACATCATCCGAACTGACTGGAAAATGTGGCTTGTCCTTATCTGGAAAGGGAAGGGCGATCGCCTGGATTGTGGCAGCCCCAGGGGGCTATCACTGCTCTCAGTGCCGGGTAAGGTCCTTGCTGTGGTCATCCTCAATGGCATCCGTGATCACTTGCTCACCTACCAGGAACTGCAACAATCTGGTTGTATGCCTAAGAAGTCTACCATCGACCACATCCCAGCACTGACGGATTTCATCCGTTACAAACATGAATCTCAGCAGAGTTTCCTTGCAGTCTTTGTTGATTTTCGTGAAGTATTTGACGCAGTTGTTCGAGCTACTCTGTGAGTCTTCGCGGCATCCCCCCAAGTCGCTGGACGTCATGGCCGGCCTGTACATTGGGACTGTGAGTGCTGTGCAGAGCAGAGGCAAAACATCTGAGGTTTGTCGGGGGGTGGGGAGGGAGGGTGTTCTTGCTCCTTACCAGTTCAATGCTTGCGTTGACTGGATTTTGGGCTGGGTCATGGGGTCCCGCGGCTATGGGGCGATAAAGATTTACTGGTCTTGACTTTGGCAACAATGCTATGGTCTTTGCAGAGTCAATGGAGGCTCTTATCAGGGATCTCAAAGGACTGAGCGAGGAGTCTGAGTGTCTAAACTTGGTGTGTCCTGAATAAATCCAGGCCTTAACTGACCTCTTGAGCACAGCTATTAGTAGTGTGTCTGTCTGGTTCACTTACATTCATGTCTCTGGTGATTCGTCCTATGCAGTCAGTAGTTGGATTGGGAGAGCACGGAGGGGTCATGAGGAAAGGGGTGTGTGGTGCTCCCAATATCTTTAGAGCCTGAAAGTCTTTAGAGTCCTGGTGCTCCCTGTTTTGCTCTATGGCTGTGAGACAGGGTTTGCTATCCAGTGACCTGAGATGGAGACTGGACTCCTTTGGTACTGTCTCTCTTCGGAGAATCCTTGGGTACCGCTGGTTTGACTTTGTGTTGAATGAGCGCTTGCTCTGGGAGTCCCGAATGAGGCACATTATCTGCATTGTGAGGGAGCTTCAGTTACGGCACTATGGCCATGTGCTGCAATTCCCTGAGGGTGATCCAGCTAGCAGGAGCCTCATAACTGAGGACCTGAGTGGCTGGATCAGGCCAAGGGGATGCCCACGTAACGCGCGGTTGTGGCAGATAGATGGCCAAGTTATGTAATAGTACTTCCTGAAAGTTCAAGGTACTCAAGGGTTAACACCATTTGACTGGATCTCTGGGAAACACTTGTGGAAAACATCAGTGATGCTCCTTTCCAGAAGTTGGGTAAGGGGATGGCATCTCCT
This sequence comes from Petrocephalus sullivani, assembly GCA_026780845.1. Taxonomy (NCBI): domain Eukaryota; kingdom Metazoa; phylum Chordata; class Actinopteri; order Osteoglossiformes; family Mormyridae; genus Petrocephalus; species Petrocephalus sullivani. The sequence goes on from JAODKM010000118.1 coordinate 24,829,229, forward strand.
CACGCACCTCCTTCTTGGACCTAGGAAAGGTGGGTTGGTGCTACACCATCATCCATCATCCTTTGGTTGATGTCTCCAGTGAGCAGACATAGGCATGAAGACCTGCCGGAGATGTTTCTCACCTCCACAGAAGCAAGGTGAATCCCAGGCTGTCAGTCTTGATGTCCCTCCCTTTACCCAACTACTTTTCCAATATACACCTGTCGGATTTAATATCGGCCTTGGGAAAACTACGAGAACGGGCTAAACTACACGAGACAGGCTGCTGCACCAGCACAACGAGACTGACCTCATTGCTGCTATGTGCTTTCAGCAAAAGCACCATACCACAAAGGGTCACTGGGGCTAAATAAATATGGCTGCATATGACTCACATGACTGGCCAGCAAATATGAAATTTGTCAGTCCGGCTAAATCCTTCTTTCCATTCACAAATCTAAAGATCCATCCATCCACCAACTGCTTATCCTGGTCCAGTTGAATATTTGGTAACACTTACTATGAATCCCATATTTATTAAGCCTTCTAACTCTTCTTATAATTCATTGTAACAGCATATAGTGAATTATAGATGAGACCTTCATAGAGCATTCATAATGCATAATACACATGACTATAATGTGTTATGCCTTTTTATAAATAGTTATAGCTGGGTTTATAATGCTTAATGTGTGCACTATAATGCATTATGAAGGTATGTGTAAGTAAAGTGTTACCAAATAGTTTTGGGAATGTCGGAATTATATATTTGTATTAAGTTAAATTCCTGGTTAATTTAATTTCATACATAAGTTAATATTACAAAATACAGTACACAGACAGAGTTTGTAGACCTTTTATTAAGAGCAGGTTTATGGGTTATACATAGTTTAACTAATACTGACATTAAAAGGCAACCTTAAGACAAGGTATGTTTGTCTGCACGGCTTACGCTAAGACAACACACATAAATAAAGTGACAAAAATAAATAAGCAAGCAAATACACTCATCAATAAATAAATAAATAAGAAAACATACTCTTGTCAAAATTTGCCATCCTGTGTACGCCAGCATACACAGAGCGCTTATAACACTTCAGGTTGCTTTTAGTAGTATTGCTGGTCAGATTATTAGGTATGACACTGAACCTAAAAGGCTGTTTGCTGAAGCATGTTCTTAGGTCCTTCTGCTGCCATTTCAAATCCAACCATTTAAAAATACTCGCTTTTTCTCAGCCTCTTCAGAAGCAAACTCGTGACAGCTGGGTCACGCAAATCTTGAAAAATCACAGTTCATTTAATTTAAAGTGTTTGGCTGTAATATACTGGTTATCCAGTCCCTCCATGTAATTTCCACAAATGTGGAAATGTAGCAGCGTTCAGGTGCTCCTCTATGTGTGTCGTGATCAGGGCTGAGGAAGGAAACAGCTTTTGTTCTTCCTTTCATTTATGGATGGCTGGGAATGCAGATACGCAACATTCAAGTCAAGAAGAATGCTTAACGTAGCAGAATGGCCTCCAGTGAGAATAGTGACCTCGTGAGAGTCACCAGCATTTGTGACAATTGGTCTTTGCTGCTTGCCTTAATCCCCCATTGCGACTTCATCGGTGAATCCCATTTGTTTAGCAGTTTGTGATCTTTGTGTTATGTTTAGATTAAGCTATAATACCAACATTTTCAGGAGTGAAGATCTGGAATCAATCCCTTGTGCATCAACATACTTTTCTGGTTATCTAGTCCAGGTCTGGAACATCCACATCTTGTTCCTGATTTTCCTACAATCAAGCAAAAACACAAGAATAGAATCAACTAAACCATCAAATCGCATCCTCAACTTCTTAGACTTTTATTATCCTATTACATTTTCCTATTATTACTGCCCATTAGGCTTATACACCACTTTCATGTTTCTATTATTATATTATGCAAATGAGCAGAAATAATGTCTATAAGGATGAGGTATTGAAACATTCCAGTTTATACATAAAAACTGTAAAAATATATTTGGAATTGTATCAGCATCAGAATATTATCTATGAGAAAAGTCCTTCACCTTCACATATTTCACTTCCTGTCCGGTGTGGTTATCTGCCTAAATTATCACAGGTAATCACTGGTAATCTAGAACTCGCATGGTGTGTGAGATCTAGTGAACTGTCACACAAAAAACGTCAAGAAATTGCTCAGGGCTTCACAGCAACCCAGAACGCTTTCGGGCACAGATACATCTAAGTACCAATCTCCTGCTGAACCTTGAGCTCATGTTAAACTGGTAATTCAAGATCACTCCATGCAAGCTACATTTGACAACCCCGTGGTATGAAAGTGTAGCTGACCTTTAGGTTTACATTAAATAACTTCCCCCAATGAAATATGGACAGAGGAAGAAGTGGTACATCCAGCAAAACCACCACATTGGAAATTATTCATTCCATATTGGGAATCATGTATTTTGAAAAGTGGTTTACAAAACAGGCTGATTTACTTCGCTCTGATTACATCAGGGACATACTGTTACTATTCTAAAAAAATGTCATGTTATTCTGTAATTCTTAAACCAAATATCCAGTCATATGATTTCAGCTAATGCGGCAGTGAAAGGCAGCGCCCCCCACCCCAGTGCTTACTGTGTTTGTGCTGTTCTGCACCATGTCGATCTGAGTGAAGCGGTCGTGGAGGTACTGGATCCCAAAGCTGACGATCCGCCGCAGTGCCTTATCATAGAGGCACGCCAACTTGGCGGTGAAGTCTAGGGTGACGGCGAAGCGGACCAGCGCGGGGTCACCGGTGCCAGCAGGCAGCTGCCCCGGGGTCTCTGCTTCCACGTAGCGATCGGCCAGCTCCTGGAAGTAGCCGTAGGAGAGCGTCTGGAAGAAGGTCTTCACATTGCTGTTCATGGCCAGCTGAGGATGGAATGAAAGACACATGTTGTGTGCAAATCTTTGCATCCTGTGGGGGAGCTTCATAGCTAAATCCACACAGGCCATTTTCTGCTCAGAAACAATCAAGGGCATCGGTTTTGCTTCAGCATTGGTAGGAACCAAATCAGCCCCGAACCCCTGCCTCCATAAACACATGGTACTGCCACAGTATTAACTAGGACACGTCCATACCCATGCCTTTGGAAAGAATAGTTCATTTCAACTGTCAAAAGGATCCCACCGTGACCTCGAAGAATGTGGACTAATTCACCAGCCTGCCTGCAGACTGTAGCAATATTCATACTATCCTCCCCTTATTAATCTATACATTTCTTTATTGTTCATGGCTCAATTTTCTGCTGGGAGGGAGCAAAGATGTGGACTGTCTAGCAGGAAGCTGGGAGGGAGCAAAAACGAACATTGTGTGATGGTCCCTGAGGACTGTATTGGGAAACATTTCCTTAGATGAACTGCTAGCCCATTGCATGTGCATACACACACACACACACACACGTTTGTGTTCCCAACTTAGTAAGGATCCTCCATTCACTTCTACGGGAAAAACCTTAATCCCAATCAAAACCCCCATAACCCCAACCCAGCCCTAACCTTAACCATAAGTAACCAACCCAAATACAAGACGTTGGGCATTTTTACTTTTTTGACTGCATTTACAGATTTTTGTGTGGACCTGAAACAAACTAAAAAGCAACAGGTTTTGCTGCATTGTGGGGACATTTGGTCCTCAAAAAGTGGCAAATACAAACCCCCCCACACACACACACACACATTGAAACTCTTTGGGCAGTATATTGATGGCAGTTCACCATACTGCATGTCATGGGAAGAATGTGCAAAGTCTATCTGGACTAATTTGCTAAAGCATTTAACTTCTGGTTTATAAATTCTCTTTAGGTGCTGTGTATGTGCAGGCTGTTTTAGTGTCTGCTCTCTCTTCTGTTTGTCTGTTTGCTGTGAGTATAAAATGCAACAATTGTACATTTTGCTTGCACAAGGGAACATGAGAATAGTACATTTAAAATTCAGTACCGCTTTCTGGACAGATCCTTCTATGATATAATAAGCGTAAGGAACAGGTGGCACAAATTTCATGTATTATAACTGAATGGCACTGACCTTTTCGTCAATGTCCTTTCCTTGTTCTTTTAACAATTCAACAATCCTCTTAATGATTTCTTCTTCTGAAACGGCAAGCAGTAGAAATGATCTCTCTTTCTCTCACTCTCTTTCACTCCGTCTTCTTCATCCATATTACGCTCCCCATAATGTGTGTGTGTGTGTATGTATATATATATATATATATAATGTGATCATTTGTGACTCAATAAGGTGTAACTGTATATATTATTATAATCCTGTAGCCAGGTTCTTCACACAGGCACGCATACACACTCCACCCCTGTTGTACATGAAACACAATTATGACATTGTTTTTCTCTGTCCACCTAGTCTCAGACTGCCAGCCCTATACTGTACACATATACAGTGTAATATCTACAGTAATTGTGTCTTAGCATAAATAAGGTGATGCACGACAAAGAGCTGCTTACCTGTAGCTGCTGTAGTGCTCCTCTCAAAGATTTGTGCAGCGGTCATATAGCCTTCATTCCTCGGACTCTCCTTGACCTCCCTCACGATATTCGCTAGCTCCTCTGATACCGTCTCGTAGTAAGTATTAGGGGGTTCCACACTTAAGACTGCGGGGAAACGCCAGAATTGTACATGAAGATTGCTGTTGTGCTTGTGACGGTTATTGTAAAATGACTTATTTGAGAATGTATCAGATCTCTTTATCGAGACACCCGCCCTGGTCGGGTGTGAGCCAGCACAGACGGCATTACTGACTTATTTGTGAGAACAGAAAGCCACCACTCACCATTGGGCTTGTGGTCGGCGCCGTACCCCGCCAGAGGGAAGGGCCGGCTCACTGGGGTGAACTTGGCCCCCGGGCTGGTGTTGCCCTTCAGGGAGCTCTTCCTTGGGGTCTTCTTCCTTCCTAATTTCTCCTGCTCAGAGCTCACATCCTGCTTCTTCTCGCTGGCGTTCCTGGAGAACAGGCCGACGAAGCACTGCAAGATCTTCTTCCTTTTGCTGACCTTTTTGGCCTTGTACTCGGGTTGGGCAGCAGGTTCCGGCGGCTCATGCTCCTCGGCGGGGGCCGGCTCAATGGGCCCCCCCTCCGCCGTGCCGTGAGGTGGCCAAGCGGAACAGAAACTGTCGTGCCCTCCGGTTCTGGCCTGGCCCTCGAGCAGTGAGAGCCATTGGTCGGGGTCGACCCTGGGTGTCTCGCCTCCTGGCGTTTCCGGAGCCAGGCTGAGACTTCGCTTCACGTACGCTTTCAGAAGCTGCGTGGGGTGCTGTGAGGGAAAGGACAGCACCTGGGGAGGGGGGCTTCCATCATTCTCTACTAGCTGCATGATGGGATGCCTGCCGCTCAATAAAGGAGAGAAATAGTCCTCAAGACCTAGCTAGCAGGTGTAGCTGTTTCTCAGGGTCTCTGTAATGGAGAGTTTAAAATGCCAGTTAGAAATACAGTCCCATGTCTGTGTGTGTGTGTGTGTATGTATATATATATATATATATATATATAGTTATATAAAACATAGCTTCTACCTATGATTCTACCTATGAGAACATAGATACAAACAATTGATTTGATTAATTACAATAATAATTGGTAATGTAAATATTTTGATTTTTTATTTTTTTTAATCCGTTTCAATCCAGAAATAATCTTAATAAAGTGATGATTATCGGACCCAGTTCTATTATGGTGAGACTCACCTTTCCAAGCGGTACCCTCTCCGCGTAGTTGCAGGTCATCAGCTAAAGCGGCAGCGCCGATTCCTGATCGACAGACTCTGTTTACGGCCAATTACGGCCTCCCCTTTTATAGTGCGACGGAGGTTTCCCCCAGGTGATGTAACGTCTTACCAGGAAGGAAACAGGAAAAGGGTGTGGTGTTTACACACCTGATGGCGCACTGCTTTTAAATTAATAAATAATAATACTAATATTCATTGTCTCGTAATGTTCAAATTTCAGCTCACCTCAATTTAATATTCTATATATGATATATGAAATACTTATGCACATGATTGAATGTTGGACTAAAGTTAGTGTGTATAAGCTAACAGCCACCACTTCAGCCTCCCTGTGTGTGCAAACCTGCTTGGCCAACAAGGTGTTGTCTGTTCTGTTAGGCGTAGTCAGTTCTATTCAACTTTATGCCTCTAGTGTGCTCTGGAGGGTGAAACTCTTAGGTGTGGCCAAAGACAGCAGTAAAATGTTCAGTTTTACTAATTCCTTCATTTTTGGGTATGCTTCTGTGTAAAATGTAATTTTTTTTGCAAACTCCAGCCTGGCTCTTCCCTGCTTCTCATTGATGAAGGACTTCTTCCGTGCTTCATGGGACCTCAGTCCTGCTTCTAGGAGCCTGTTATAAACTGTCCTAGCAGTACACTTCACACCACTTAATGCTTCCCATTCCTTTTGAAGGTCTCTCTGATTCATGAGGCACTGTAGGATAAGCTGACGGTCATCTCTGCATGAGAAAGTCGCTTCCCCCTCTACCTGGCTGGTTTTTGATTGTTTCCAGTGTCTCCTGCTTCACCTTGTTTTTGTGTATTAGAGTCTTAAAAGTTTTCAGCCTGGAAGCAACCTGCTGCTCAGTGTAGCCTTCTGCCAGCAGAACCCGGATTAAAACCAGAATTTAAAAATGCCAATTTAAAAAAAGGAATGGTCTCTTAATTCTTTTCCACAGCTGTATATTTCAATTAATTTACCATATAAACATGAGACCGGTATTACTGCATATAATGTTTACCGCCTCAAAATTGTGTGAATAGTAGTTCTGGTTTAGCCAGATATTGCTGTGCTCCAGGACAGGGCAGGCTATACGGTATTAATTAACTTCACAGTGGCTGACATCAATTGTATGATGTAAGAGAAGTTTCAGCGTAATCTAATCCTTGCATGATGCCTTTTGCATTTTACAAGAAACAAAGATGTCAGTTTACATTTATTTTATGTAATGAGCAGAGTAAATAATAAGTCAATTATGGTAATTTTAAGGCTGCACATGAATAAGGAGTTACCTTATTATATGAAACAACACCTTTTAAAATTTGATAATTCAGACTGTGTACGTGCCCTGAGATGGTCTGGCCAGGGATGTAATGGATTATACTTACTCACTGGCAGTGATGTCAGTCACAGAAAACGTAAAAAAATTGTCCCTGACCTACGTATGCGAAGCACCTTTCTCGAATTGCATCGTTACACGCAAATCATAGTCATAATCACTGTGTCATTTTTACACTCTCCTTTTATTTCTTGTGACTCAAGGCTACATTTCATACTGAGGAATTTCCCATATTATTTGTTAAAATTACTATATATTACTACCCCCCCCCTTCCCCCCGCCCCATCAATTGCACACACTTCTCAGAATGCTCAAGACATTTATCGACTTTCACATACATCACCTAAGACAGAGAACGCCAAACTAGGCCATCCATCCGTAATGCCAGGTCTTTTGCTCACTGGCCCCTAAAACAGCTCACTGAAGGAAACAGGCAACCGGTGAAGCTTGCAGCTGCCAACTGGATGGACGGCTCCCAGAAGAGAAGCTCAAAAAGTACCTAGTACTAGAAAGCCAGGAGCCAGAAACCAACAGCAAGCCTGTAACACCCAGGAACCCAGGAACATGGCAACAGTTGCCCACCACACCAGCTGGTGAACTCTGGCTAATCAGGACACCACTAGTCCAGGAACAAGACACTGGTCAACCAGGAACTTAACCTCAAGACAAAACGCTGGTCATCTAAGGTGTTAGCATTGAAAACCACCAAGGCAGTGACCATGCTGGCAACCCGGACAGAAACCTAGGAAACCACCAACAAACTGAATCCACCAACAGACCCTGAACAAAAGACAACACTAATCCCCACCCCCCCAAAAGCAATAATGATAACTGGGCAGTGCACAATCCTATTGCTCTGACTCAGAACAGGCCCTATTACCTGATTGCCGATCAGGGGTAGGTGTGACACATAATTTTACCAAAATCTTATACACAAAACCTAAAATCAAAAATCACAGTCACAAAACCTTAAAGAAAAAACTCACGGAAAAAAAAAATCATCACAGCCGTATAAAAAGGAAATGTCGGCCATTATTTATACTGAGAAAAACTTTTGAATGAAAAATTATTTCCATTAGGAAATAAAGACTAAAATAAAGGAAAAATCTGATGTTACTAATAATTGACAGGTATGCTGTATTTGCATAGTGACATTCCTGAAATAATAATAAAAAAGCTCATTATGAATACATAGTAATAAGTATAGCCTAAATCAAATTGTCACAGGAAGTACTATTTAAAAACCTCCACTGCAGTAGGTCGATGTGGTTCAGCTAACTGTAAAATCCAATATAAGAATACGCCAACACATTTCAGGTATTATCATGTTGATCATTTAGGTTTGACCATTATTTATGTCACAATGGATGTGTTTCCTGACCGTACGGCAAATGGCGTTTAGAGTGACGGCTCTGTTCCCGAAAAGCCTCATCACTGAAATCATCACAGGCTGCTTACAGTGCCTCTGGATGACTCACCCATTCACACAGGTTCTGATCTTCCGTCATGTTTACCAGCTTATGCTGCCAGACCGCTGCAGATGATTTGAAATGTGGCAGTGTGTCTGGTATTCAATCAGCCAAAATGCTCTCATGATTCACCCCTCCTTTTCTGACTTTGGTTCCCTATAGGAACTCGCATCAAGTTCAAGTTCTTGGTACTGGTCTTCAGAACCATCCATGGGCAGGCACCCACCTCCATCAAGGGGCTCCTTAAGACCTATATACCCTATATACCTATATACCTATATGCTTGAAGATTCCTCCAACATGCGAGAAGTATCACTCCAGACAGTTCTCCTGTGTGGTTCCCCAGTGGTGGAGTTACGTGCCGAGCCTCACAGGTGATCAGCCTCCCTATCTGCCTCAAGCCCCATCTGTTCCAGGAACTCCTCCACTAACATGTTGTCTCTCTGCATTCTCTAAATGTGTTTAATGTAGCACTTCTCATCACTCAAGCGTCTTATTAAGCTCTTGCTTTGTTGGAAGGTGCTGTGGCACATTTGTTCTTATACAATGGAAGCTCAGCCTAGTCAACTCTTCAATGGAACATATAGTTGTAATGTTTAATTTCCTGCTAAGTAAATAAAATTGTAAAATATAAGTCATACAGCCCATTGAGGAATTTGCACAAGGAGTGCTGTGCTACATAATGGGGCATAGTACTGGAGCCCCTTTGGCCAGAGATAGTCACCGTTGCCTTTCCATGGAGTACATGTACCCCTGCATTGTGCCCTATGATGCCTTGGATCAGCTCCAGCCCCAACACTCTCATCAGAGTAGATGATAGATAGGGTGTGGATGCAGAATATTACTTATGCATGAGGACTTTAGTCCAGGGAAAGAAACGGCTTCATGGACACAAACAGCTTCTAAGTGATTTTCAAGAATAAAATGAAAATATGTTGGCGCAGCTATCTTCTCCAGAAAATTCATTACACATCCCACTGCAGTCTTCATATGTTTACTATGCATAATCTGAACTTTAATCTCGGGCAGTCTCGGGCGAACAGCAGGTGGCACTGCTGAGCACCTATCACTCTAAATGTGCCGCATTCTGTTAAATGTTCCAGGGTCACCGGTACATTTAGAAAAGAGAGACCCAGGTCAATACCCAATGTTGTTTATTTGTCGTTTTTATTTTGCCATTTTAATAAAATAGATGGATTTTTTATTACATTTTCAATAATTACAACGGAGCAGACTGTTTACCTTTTAGTTCCTTATTAGCTTCACACACATAAAAATGCCACTCATTTCCAGAATAAATCAAGTCCATCAGTTAATTAAATTCATTGCTGTTTATAAAGATCAAAAACCTACTTGACGTCAAATCATGCACAGTTCTGTGAAATCTCAGCAGTTGCATATTAGTACAGTATAATACTTTGCATATGACGTTGCAGAGATGTCTGATGGGATCAGCACAATTGCAGTGGAACTTGGCAGAAGTCACATGACGCTGACCGGTGAGATGGCATGTATCTGACTCTTGTTATTAACTCCCTCTGCCGTGCAAACTCTTTATTCTTAATATTTTGTACATGCGCATTTTTACTTAACTGCATTTTATTTAATTATTGATTTATATCTCTGTTAAATTGTCTGTTTTTATGTAATTCTACGTTTTTGTTGTCTTTAGCTGCATTCATCTGGATAAAAGGTTAAACACAGCTATTATTATTATTATCATTGTTATTATTCATAAGCAATCACAAAAGTGAAAGAGAGAACTGAAGCTTCATCCGTTCCTCCGTCTTCCTTCTACCTTGTCATTTCTCATACTATTTCTCTGCATCAGTAGAGTCCGGAGTCGTTTACCTTCGTGTTCAATGATTATCTTTGGCAGAGTGAGACTAGCCTTGGATAGCCACGTGTGTGACCCACTTTTCGGTGGTCTGCAGTGACACCACCATTATTTTTCAGTGAGATAAGGGTCATATGAGGAATTATTGTCTGCTCGTGTGTCTTGAGCACCCTTAGCAAAGTGTCCAGAGCCGGTTTCAAGTTTCATTCGTCATAAACGCAAATGCATGCAATACATTTGAACTGTTTTTCAGACTTGCTCCCTGGACTGTGCTCAGATATAAAGCTGCGATGCATGAATTCCTAATACCTATGTCCTGATACATAAAATAAAAATGACAACAACAATAAAAATACAGCAAAATAAAATAAGATGACAAAAGGTAAAGAAATAATATGAATATATTTATATAAGGCAGCAAATGTCAAACAGCTGTAATGTGAGGAATCCCCGAAAGAGTGTGGTAACGATATAATGAGGGGGGATTAGCCATTAGGTGTCACCATTTCGCATACAGATGGCCTGAGGGCAGAAACTGGCCCGGTGTCAGCCCTCAGGCTGTGCTGGTGCCTCCCTGACCCAGGCAGAGGGAAAAGGCTGTCATAAGGGTGTAGTGGATCCTTCATTGTGTTCTTTTGCTTGTTTCTGCACCTCCTCCTGGTTAGGGAGGGCAGACCCTGTGCAGGAGTGAGCTGTCCTGCTTGTGCAGTTTCCAAACCAGGCGATGATGTTCCCAGGTAGGATGCTTTTGATGGCGGATGTTTTGAATATTTGACTACCTTGGGAGCCAGTCTGAACCTCTTTAGCATCCTTAGGTATGGAGGACTTTGACGTGCCTTTGTATTAAGGGCACTGGCATGCTCTCCCCATGGAGGTGAGTGTGGGAATTATAGCTGGAGCCTTAGAACACAACCTTGGGCAGGTCCTGGGTTGAGGATGAGGCTTGACAAGGCCTTGACCTTTACGACTCTGAACTTATGTGCGTAAGTGGTCAGATTCTCTGTCTTCCTTGAAAAGAGAATCATAGCCATTGTATATTTGAATACACCAGTAAATCTTATCTAGTAGATGAAAAGGATGATATGCCAGTCAGCATACATTTATGGCATACATTTATAGCTGAGCCGTCATCATAATTTGATGCTGATGAATTGTGTCCATTACTGCAGTACACCGATGACTGGTTTGAAAAGCAGAATCACTGTTTGTTATAAGGAAATATTTTTTTAAAGCGAAAGATATGTGACTGAAAAACATCACATGGTAACGTAATACATTAGTCAGTGCAAGAGAAAGCACCTAATTTTTCCTGTTCTACAATGTCAGGATACACCCAAAATGTATAAACAAGTCCAATTTGTTGACATAGATTATGCAAATGAGATCATAATGAGGCTGCTGTAAGTCATAATACAAGGTAGCTGTCAGCCGAAGAAGCCAATCTGGTTAATGACTTGCTCAAAGGTACCACCGGAAAGGCCTTTTAGATCTTCTGTGTCATACCCGGCATTCCGAGAAGTAATAGTACTTTAGACAGGGGTTTGACGGAGGAGAAATGTGGATGTGTGTCCTGGCTGCCAAGCTTACAGTCAGCCTGGGAAGCTTCCCAAACTCGTGATGTCACACTGTGACTGATGTATTGCCGGAGCTGAGGGGGTTTCACGTACACTGACCAGCAGAGTATCCTTATAGTTCTCACGGAAGAGTATTCCTAAATTTAATTTAGAATTATCAAAAAAAAAAGAAAAACATTAGATCAGAGACAATGTTCAGTCAAGTTACATAAATGTGGGCCATGTTTTTCAGTACCTTACAGGATTGGAGAATCCTGAAGTCTGTTCAAAACTTATTTATCACTGTACCTTTTATTCTGAAGAGGCTCCCGGGCAGCAGAGAAACAGAATTTCAGTGTGTAGTAGGACACACGCACACACGCACACACACACACACACACACACACACACACACAGACCCGCGTATCTATGTAAATGAGGACTGTCCATTCATTTCTATGGGAAAAACCCTAATCTCAATCACATCACCTTTGACCCCTAACCAGCCCTAACCATAAGTAACCAACCAAAAAAACAAGACTTTTGGCATTTTTACATTTTTGATATTGTCAGACTGATTTTTATACTACTGCAAATGGGGACCTAAAAAGATGTCCTCAGAAGTAAGGATTCAGGTTTTACCGCGTTCTGGGGACATTTTGGTCCCCAAATGTGATCTGCACAAACCCACCCACCCACCCACCCCCACACACACACACACACACGTACACAGGAGCAGGGCACACAACGTGTGCATGGGTATAGAGGAGTATACAGGATGTGGCAAAGCCATGCCATGTCACAAAGCTCCCGGGTGTGCTGAAGGCGAGAGACAATGTGTTTTATGTAGCTGTATTACAAGACCACATGATGTCACTGCTGAAGGAGAGACAGAGCGGGCCAGTCACCGGTCTGTCTGGGGTATTAGTGCACGGCGCTGCCTGTGTGGCCAGACATCTGCCTTTCACCACTCTCACTCGGCTCAGACAATACAGTGTGACGAACACGAGGGCTACGCCCAGGTCCTGCCCACAGGTTGTGTCCCGTGGTGCCAGAGCAGTGCGTCTGCACGGTGTGCTGTGCAGAGGAGCCGACGCCGGCCGGCCACCCGCACGCATTTTGAGACTCCCGTGGGGGGGCTCAGGTTACCCACAGGGGGCATGCCGCAGAACAGTGAGCAAGTGTGCTCACACTTCCTGCTGCGTCTGCACGTGTGCTAGCCCTGCACGCGATCTACAGGCAGCGTAGAAGACACAAGCGCGTTTCACACGCGGCGCCCGCTGCCCTCCCCACGTTCGTCCACAGTGCCCCTGTCACCCTGACCACAGTGCCACGTCACAAGCAGAGTCCAACCTATTCTGCTCTCCTTCATCACCAGACCAGACTCAAAGCCCCCAATTTACTAGTTGTTGGGGGGGCATACGTGACAAATTAATGCACACTTGGAAACGTCACCATTTTGCATTAATTGGCTATACTTCTTTCGGATCCCTTCCTGTGCATGTGTGGAAGCAGTAATAAAGCAGGTCAGGCACCTAAACCAAGGAGGAACCTTTACAGACAGACCAGAAAGCCCTTTTAGCGAGGTGCTAACAGTGCATGCTGCACACTGCAAGTGAGAGCATTAAAAGACAGATTGCATCTGGAGGTCAACGTGAGAAACATCCCGATACGATGCCTAATAAGTAGGGCTGCAACGATTCATCGAGTAACTCGAATAACTTGATTACAAAAAATCCTCCATGCAAATCCTTTGCTTCGATGCTTCGTTTAATTCACTATGTACTGCTCAGTGATCGCTGCGTTTCACATGGAGGATTATTACTGTGGCACAGTGTGCTTACGCTGCATTACGTGTCGCAGAGCGGTAGAATCAGAAAAGAAAGAGACGGGAGTGTAATGCTACGTTCACGCCAGCGGTCGCTCTTGCCGCCCTGAACGCGACGCTAGCCAACGCTGGAGACACTTTCTGATGTCATGGAGTGGGCTTATATCTTTGTGCTGACTGCCGATTGGATATTTGTCAAAGCACATGAAATTATGTTAAGACAAACACTACTGTTATAAATAAATAAATAACATTAGTTACCGACGATTCGCATGGTTTTAAATGCTATAGCACCAAAATTAGTATGCGTTTTGCTTTCCTTTAACGAAAACATATATATATTTTTGCCTGTGCTTCATTTTAATCTATGTCCCTCCACGCAAACAGCAACACATCAAAAATAAATTTAATAAAATACGATAGCTTTGTATCGAAAGTCCTTTTTTAACGTGTACATTTGTAGCGTGTTGACACGGAATAAAAATATAAGTCTATATATCGGTTTTTTAAACGCATAGATTTATGCCATGGGCATTTTTTTTTTTTACTGTCTAGAGTGTAAAAAATGCCGATGGCATTCCATATACTTTCTCTCATATTGTGCTTGGGAACTGTTGGGTCGGAAAAAAAATTTTACACGCTTGTGTTCTGCGGAGTTCTCTTTAGCAAAACATCTCTACATTCCCATTGGTTGCCGCCGAACAACGTCATAGCTCATTACCATAAAGTTGACTGGGCTTCAACTTCGTTTTGACTCTCTCACCGCCCAGATTGCGTTGCACCGCTCTCCGAACGCCTCCCGACACAACCTCCCATAGAGAATGAATGACTTCCGGTCGCTTTGACACTCTTGCCGCTCACGGTGTGAATGTAGCATAAGAAACAGAGTGGCGCAGCTGTACAGATCAGGTAGTGACAAGGCTGTACAGATTTGGTAGCGACAGCGACACTCCGGTCAAAAAAGAATGCCGGAGAAATTTTCAAAAGACTTCTGAGTCACGGAGATGGTGAATAGTTCCAAACATTGACATTCACGGCATAGAATCACGGTCATTTTCATTCCTAATTACCAAGCACTTTAAGCGGCATGTTGATAAAAGATTTGAGAAAAAAAAAAAAACATTTAATACATTGGCTGTCATTAATATAGTAATACTATTTTGTTTTTATATTGGTGCAGAATAAGCTGCTAATGTTATCATAATTAATAGTTATGACCGAAGGTAGCTTAGCTATCGAGGCTAACGTTCCCGTTTCACTGATGATTTTTCTCTGACGCAGAGTAACGTTACATATTAAGTTGTTCTGGTTATGAACTGCTTCTTAATTACAGTTAGCTGCACTGCTACCATGTTAATACAGCTGATTAACATATCAGTTTACAGCTCTCATCATTATGGTATGCAGTGTAACCATTCAAACCAATGAGTGGTTCATTTTAGAAAAGACCTGTCTTTTTTCACTTTTGAAGAAGAAGAAGTAGAATTATACTTTATTGATCCCCTTGGGGAAATTGACTTTTCAAATAGCTCGAAACGGCAACCTTCCGATTACAGGCACAGAGCTTAACCTGCTGAGCCACACTCTGCTTCCAAGTTACTATTGCATTTTAATAAGAGAAAAGTATTTCTTATCCAATTGCTCAATTAATCAATGTAATAATCGATATAATACCCGATTACTAAAATGATCGACAGCTGCAGGCCTACTAATAAGAATTACACAGCCTTAAATCCAGCTTGAGTATCTGCGCCACTGAGCGACTCTGGCTTCATTTGCAACAAGCAAACCCTGGAAAGTTTCAGAACCAGTCCAAGCACATTCAAGCAGGTTTCCACCCTGATCTCAGGCACTGATACTCTATTAAAGATGGCCACAATGGCTGGACATAACTCTTGTAACTATTATGCAGCCACCCAGAGCTGGCTCTGCTCAAAGACAGCCATGGAATTAAATACGGCTTAAAACTATGGTGACATGCAGAATTACCACCTAGAAAACTGGTGCATGCTGTCGGAATGAAAACAATGTATTCCCCAGACAGCCCCATCTCCCCTGCCCCATCTAATCCCTACTCCTCCAATACCCCCAACATCTACAATTTCCACAATTACTAGATGGATCAGTTGCAAAAGTGAAAACCAAAACAATGTGTTTTTACACGACTGCTCTAAGCACTAGTCATGACATGTAATTCTGAAAGTACACCTATTTATTTATTGCACAATCTACTTACATGGCAATTGGCAAAATCTTTCCCCACCATAAGTGGTTAACTGTATTTTCATGTATTAAAATCCATGTCCTAAAATGTCATTATTTACATCTGTCTAAATATTTATATTGTGTTACTTTTCTCATTCGCACTACGACAACCGTTTTCAGTGACAATAGTAAGAACCATAACAGACAAACGAATGCCATAACTAAGAAAGTATCATTTAAGGGGAAACAGACACACACAGAGTGATTTTCTTCAGATATCAAATGTTACTGCTACCTGGACTCCTTTTGACTGCACACACAATGTCCAGTTAGCTGGCAAAAACTGTCCCACAGGCACAACAGGGTGTACATAAGATCTGCAACTTGCAAGAATTAAAAACTAGCAAGCAATCAAAAGTTGTTATACTAGCGTTTTAATGTTGGAAATGAACATTATGCTAGTTACATGCATAAAAATGTCAAAGACACACACACACACTTCACCCTTATCGCGTCACTGCTCCTTCCCAGCCTCCTTCTCCAGCCACCCCACAGTGGCTTGGGCGGCATCTCATTTTTCATACCGTCATTCCGTTCACCAGATTACCACCAGTTTTTTCATGTACTGACTAGAACTAGGGCTAAGTTGTATGATTAAATTTCCTCAAGTTTCACCAAACAAAAATACTGAAGTATAACAAAAATTTAACCGTAATACCACTCAAGCCTACCCTACATACTTTCCCCACCTCTCCAAAAATTCTTATTAAAAGCCCATGATAAATTTTGCCGACCAGCTACCAGACCGTTACTACTGCAAATAAAAAAAATAGATAAAAAACTAATAAGAATTTTATAATGTCATAAAACAATATTGTGCCCCAGTTTAAAACTACTAACTACTATAAGGTTCACAAGATCACGGCTGCAGCCTCGCTTTCTGCCATTCGCTACCACCTAGCACTGCTGCTTCAGTTTGGCTGCAGAGCTCACCTGTGAGTGAACCACCTCTCTCAGTAAATCTCATCTGAGGCTAAGGAAAGGACATGTATGTCACGCATGGAATTATGGACTTTGTATTTTGATATAGAGCCTGACATACCACTGCCTACATTGCTGATTAAAAACATTTTCCCCCCGCTAACATTATGCCTCTTACTTCATAACTTCAGATGCATTGGTTCAATTTTGGTGCAATTATACCAAACAAATAATTTTTGAGTTATCGCACTAATGGGATCAAGTGTCTGAAACTGTCCTTCTTCATTGCTATGCTTCAATTTTGGGGCAATCTGTCTCAATATTTGATAATTTCCAGTTGATTACCCAGACAATGCATCTGCAAAATATGAAAAAAGATCCACCAAATTCAATTTTGAGTTAACGAGGTCTGCAGTGGACCAGTTCCAAAACCATAAGTACGCCCCATTCAGGGAATCAAATAAGAGTGCAAAACCTTTGTATTACTTTGAGGACCACATCAGTGGTCGGCTAACAGTCAATGACTATTCTCTAACCTGAGTGCTAACAGAAAGCACAGTAGAGTGCTCTGAGGACCTTCACCCTAATTTGGTTAATCTGGGATTTTTCCATTTCAGCCCCTGCAGGGCACTGGCAATGTGCTTGTTATTAGGCATGTCAGCCTTTCCCCTACAAAAGGGCAGACCTAGCCAATTTAGAAAAGGAAAAACTTCACACAAAGTTTCTAAGTAAGTTTCTACAACCTCCAACAGCATTACTCACAATTTATTGCACAACTAATTCCAAAAGAAACTGAGTGTGGCTCTCTAGAGCTCTAACGCTCTTATCGGTGGTGCATTCTGGGAACTGCCATTGGAGCCTTTTCATCAGCCAGCTGTGACCAGAAACTCCCATACAGACAAATATAATGAGCAATAAGCTTTGTGTTCTACTGGGGAGGACATAGGGACAGCCTGGTGTTGGCAGCCACCAGCACCAGACACCGGGCCCCTTCACAGGTTGCCAGCTGCTTTGACTAGCATGGGAGGAGTGCGATGTCTCAGCATCTGAAGCCGGTAGCCCGGCCAAATCTAAAACGGAACTGGAAACTCTTGCTAGCAAAGTAAACAAACATGCAAAAAGGAGGGAAAGAAAAAGAAAAGAAAAAAAGAAGCTGTTCCAGAATGTCACGAGTCATGAGCGAACGGCTCGTCTAACGGCGTCCGCTGCAATCTGGCAGTGCGGAAAAGCGGGGCTGCTGTGACATGCCTCACCAGAAGGCGCACGAGGGCAGGGCGTGGTCCCGCCTCACGGAAAACCCGCAGTGCCGAACAGTACAATTCCTGCTGCTGTTCAAATGCAACCCCCTCTTCAGAGCAATTACAACTCGCACAGAGCCGGGCCTCTTCTGCTCCACATTCATCGGCACGGGCTCTTTCATTCTCCTTGTGGGTTTCTCCCCGTCAGGCGCCCTCCGGAGTGTCAGGTTTCTACATCTGGATCACATTAGTGCCCCCCCCCCATTCCGTATACCCGCTTTGTGCTCCTCCCCTCTTCGG
Organism: Petrocephalus sullivani; assembly: GCA_026780845.1. NCBI lineage: Eukaryota > Metazoa > Chordata > Actinopteri > Osteoglossiformes > Mormyridae > Petrocephalus > Petrocephalus sullivani. Next base: position 24,847,706 of record JAODKM010000118.1, read on the forward strand.
GGGGCACTCCGATCACTGACCTCTCCCTGTCCCGACAAGGGGGATGAGGGGTGGGGCCGCCTTTACTGCTCCACATCAAAATCGGGCCCCAGCCCCCAGCTACCCAAAGTGCCAACCCACACACGCAGATTTACTCCTCAAGTCCAGTCTCTACACTCTGATCCAAACTGAGCACCCCTCTGAATCCATGGTCATATTTCAAAAGCTGGTGGGGGCTAAACAGGGGTGGGATTTGGGCTTTTTCTTTTCCCCCTGATCTGCTCTAACGTGAGAAACTGCAGCAGCACTCGGGCCCTACCGTAAATAACCGCGGACAGGCGCTGCGCACACCCACATGTACTGCCATGCGCTGTGTAAATCACAGTGAATCAGAGGCCCCCCCCGGCTTTGATGCTTCCCTGCCCGCCTCCAAACGCTGCTAGCCCCCCGCCCCTCGCTCCCCCCCGCCCCCCCCCGACCG
>JAODKM010000118.1:24848265-24866399 GCA_026780845.1 Petrocephalus sullivani
CGATAGGCTTCAGACATAAGCAGTTGAAATATAACACTTGGAAGCCAGGAACAAAAACTGCGTTACATTGTGTTATTTTACCTGGTTGAGCCTAAATAAGCAACTAATAATCAATAGTTAATACAGAGCAGATGCAGATAGGGTCGCCAAGCATACAATTGCAGACATTTTAGTGCGTAATCAGAGGTAATGATTTCAAGATTTTTGGAACTTATATGACTACTGATAAAATATTCTGATTTGTGCAGGTCCAGACATTCAGAGGATCTTACAAGTTCTTCAGTACTGGCGGCTTCTCTCCCGCTGGTGATGGGTAACTAACTAGTCAGAATCATAATGTTTGACCAAGGCTGTCATTCAATAAAACTAAAGAGTTTCAAACAGCTGAATGACATGCTGAGAGTCTCTTTATTCGAGCTAAAATAGTGGTATGTATTTCCGAAGGCTTTTTCCATGACGCGGAGAGAGACGATGGCAGACTCAGGGCAGGTGTATCAAATGCTGAGGAGGATCTGGGCGCAGGGTGGGAGCTTGCCAGCTGTGTGAGCGGATGTGCGCATGGCACAGGCATGAGACAAGGGCCGCGGAGAGGGGACAGCGAGGAACTGAGGCACCATGTCTCTGCGCTTATGTTACGTGCAGGATGAGCGCGGGAGCCGCGGCCGAAAGGCACGTGCCGTCAGCACGGGTTCGATCGGAGGAGGCCCATTCACAATGGGAGCTATGAGGCTGCTGAGCAATGGTAATCCGAGCTAGCGATACGGGCTTAGCGCCCGGGCGAAACCCGGCAGCACCGGAGCAGCCCTGGGACAAGCCCGTTTTTATCGCGTTTCAAGTGCCGTCGATTGAAACAGACAGTTTTAGACAGTGCTGTATCGAAAGTACATTTTCAGAACTGGGTTTGAAAATTATAAAGAACAAAGTTTGTAACTGTTTTAAGCACATTATGCAGTATAGCGATTTTGTTATACTATTATCTAAGCTTTTTGCTGAATACTAAAAGCTGTCATGTTGTGCTTCAGAAATAAGGACTTATTTCTGAGCTTATTTCTGAGTGACCTTCGCTCTGGAGATATTCCCTCACACACTATGTGGCTGACCTACAGTTACGAGTGATTCTGGGTCATGCGGATGCCTCAGAACTGCAGGTAATCAGCAGTTTGTTGCAGAGAAGGTGTGACCTGCTTTTCGACAGGAGTACATTTCCCTTGTTGGCCCATGAAAGTACACACATGCATATTTGTTTGCTGGTATCTCAGTTAGTGAGATATCCTCTATTGTGCTGTCGGGTTAGTACCTACTTGTAGTAAGCTCCACCTTCTCAATGATATTGCATTTGTAACCTGGATTTTGGGTTGAAGACTGATGTTTTGTTTTCAAGCGCCTGCATTATTACCCAGTGGTTTCTTGAAGGAGTTTTACAAATGTGCCACTGTCCGATACATTGTGGTGAAAAGACTGATGGTGCCATCAGGCCGCAAATAAAGCAGATTTAAAAAAAAATTTAAGAACCCTGCACAAACTCCATGGCAACTCTAAAGTAGGTTAGAATATCCACAGAATCAGCGAGGATATGATTCTCTTGGGTGGACAGCTTGGTTTTCGGGAAAAGGTATCCAACTTTGTTTCATCAGCATCGAGGATCACATCGTGTTCCACCGTGTGACGGTGGCAGGTTGCAGAAAATTGCTGACCTGATTAACTGACGCTGCCAGTGTAATGCTAGGATGACTTTCTGCCAGTTGCTGCTGGTGCTTCTCTGGATTTTGCGTGGGAGTTTGCAAGGGCTTAAGTGCTGCCTTCTTAATGTCATGGGCAGCCAAACACTTTAGTAATCCCGGAAGCCATTTGTCTTTGATCTGGACCGGAAGGTATTTATTTCTGTTTATCTGAAGGTCATTTCTTTCAAATGTTAAAAAGGGTGCTGATGGACACAACATAGGCCAGAGTTTCTTGTAGCATTATCCTGGAGGAAATGCACCCCACCTTTCTACCCTGCAGGCACGTGCTCCTGTTTGGTGCCCATTTTCACTAAACAGGTCTGTTCATGCCCTTCGAAAATAATTTCACTTTCAAGGATGCAGATTATGGAATGAATAATGGAACAATTAACACATTCGTAAAGTATTACACATAAGACGGTAAATATTGATAAAAAGGCGCAACACATTGTAGCCATGTTTTTCATGCATTATGCATGCTCCATGAAGATCTCATATCTATAAATGCCTTCATAATGCATTATAATGGTCAGTATAAGATTTAAGGATGCTATCTGCTGCATTATAAAGGTGTTTATAGTGCATTATAGATGAGGCCTTCATAGAGCATTTACAATACTTTATGAATGCATTATAACGCATTATGAAGGTATGTGTAATGCAGTATAATGACTTCTTTAAGTAAAGTGTTACGGCAGCTTTTTTTATGTTTGCGTCGTAAAAAACCCTCACATAGGAAGTGTACGGAGAAAGCAGCCCAGGGTTTCCCTAAGATGCTCCACCGGGAGGCTTCTCACCAGTAATCTATGATTCGGTTGTTTAACGGAAGCTGTTATCTGAACTGATTCCCATAGCCTACGGTATTGCACATGGACCTGTTTGCTGTGAATCCAGATCCCTAACTGCTGTTCTTCTGTACTGCTTCTAACAACCTTTTCTTCATTGGCTTAACAGGCGGACAGCCAGGATGCAGTCCTAGAAGATTCAGTCTAGTGCTAAAAGATGCATAGGATGATCTATTTTTAACAACCCCTCAGATGGAAAGTTCTGCCATGTTGTGAGGAGTAATGTACTCACAATCTCGCCTAACTGCGTGTGGCTTGCAGCCAACGCTCTCCTCGCCGTTTATTTTTGGCGAGCTGGGCCAATCGTTATTGTTAATTCCTTCGCAAAAGCGTCAGGCTTCCAGTCTCGTATTTTATGTTTTTTTGAGTTTTAATTTAGCAGACACATTTATCCAGAGTAACGTACAACTGAGAAAGCAGGGTCCATCAGTCCCTGGAGCAATTGGGGATTAAGGGTCCTGCTCAAGGGCCCAATGGTGAAGTCACTCTGTCATCCACGGTATTCAAACTGGCAACCTTCTGATGACAGACACACAGGTCTAACCCGAAAAGCCACATACCCAGCAAACCCATATGCACGTTCCTGGTGATCAATGACCACCTTGTGCGCACTTCAAAACGGTAATGAGTACAGCAACCGCCTGTTGATTGACATTTGACATTTTGGCAGATCCTGGGCACGTTTCACAGCAAATCCTTATATGGTAATATTGGGGGCATTGATGGGTGTGGATTATGGTATTGAACTGACAATGTGCACACAGCTGACAATATTAGTAAAACTGCCTTTTACGTGCATTTGTGTTTGTTAATTTACAAACGTTTTTTTCTAAAGTGCTGTTTCCAGCAGAGTTTGCTCATGGTGTTTCACATATATATATATATATATATAAACATACACAGTGCACTGCGTAAGGGGGAGAAGCCAGACACTGGAGGAGAGGAACAGATGCCCCATAGGCTAGAATAATATGGGGACAAATCGTCTGGCGGTCAAAGGTCAGCGGCTCCCCACTTCGCCCAGACCAGATAACAATGCAAGTTCAGTTTAGATTTCAGCCGGCAAGTGGTTCAAGTTAAGCCAGTCGGGTTCTTGCTCAGTGTGACAGCAGCAGTGTTTGCTACAACCCAGCCCACACATTTGCTGAACCCTGGCCCTGTTGGTCACAAGCAGTCACCAGTCACAACACTGAGGGGGTGGGGGGGCTTCAAAGTGACTTTTTGAGAGAGAACCCCGAAACGATGACCTACCCCTGGTTCTAACTACCCTGTGCACATAGTGGCCAAGGTAGTATTTTCTGGTCTCAGTCCAGCACAGTAGTGTAGTGCAGGGCGTTCCTGAACATTCCAGAATCTTCTGTTCTCAACTGATTTCTATATATTTCTTAAATTAACCTTGTTGTTCAAATGCATTCTGTCTGGCTATTGTATATCTGTGGTCATGAATAAATCAGGGTATTTTATTTATTATGTTATACTTGGAATGTATGCAAAATACTCATATAATGTGTAACTCCATATTCACATCTTTAACTGCATATTCACTACTTCATGCCAAAATGTGAATAATTTATATAGTTTAAATGTAAAATTAGGGTGCAAAACAAAAAAATTGTACTTCTTGTTAAAGCTTTAAAACAGCTGAAATTTAATGTATATTTTAATGAAATTTATTATGGCCATGAATCAAGATGGTTAGAAGTTAGTAGCAAATGTTTCTCTTGTCAGCCCTGTCTCTTAGGTTCAAGTTATGAAATAAATAATCTAGAGTAATAAATGGCAAAATCAAATTAATATGCATTTTACTTTAAAGCACCCATGAATCCATCCGTCCATCTTCCAGAGCAGCTTATGCAGTACATGGTCGCAGGGAGCCACTTGTAGGGCCACTAAGCGTGCACATCTGGCCGCGCTCGTTAAAATGCCCCCACAGCTGGATCTGATTCCTTCAGCGATTAGCCGACCAGCAGAGCACCCGGGTCGCCTGGCACACACCGCGGAGAGCCACTCTGCGGTGGAATACTAAAACCGGGCCAGCGTCTGCCGCTCACAAAGACGGGAGGCTGCTCGTGTTCCTGCCAGAGCTGGTAACCGGAAACTTAATCAGATCAAAGAGAAATCGGGGGATAATAACGCGGAGGACTGGGACAGAAGGTGGCTCAGCGGGTCGCACTGGTGCCTTACAGCTCCAGTCCCACCTCCACTCCGGGTGCAGTTTGCATGCTTTCCCCGTGTCATGTGGCCCCCCTCCTGGGTGTCTCTAAATCACCCCTAGTGTATGTGCCCTGTGTTGGACTAGCCTCCTGTCATGGGTGTAGCCATGCGCCCCCCCGGGGTGGGTGCCTTATTAGGAATTACCATGTAACAGTGTTCATCATCAGGTCCCACACCGATGGGAAGGCGGAATCATTTTGCGAGAATAAATATTTGACACAAATCTGAGATATAAAAAGCACTAGTCTGTCCCTGGGCCATGAGCCACGAGACACGAGCCAGAAGCAGCAGCCATCACATGGTGTGCCCCCCCCCACCAGCTCCACTGCGGGCTCACAGGAGGCTGTGTTGAGAAGACACTCATTAACGCCATGCAGCGGCATCACCGAGAGCCGGCTGAACCACACCGCAGCCACTCTGACATTCAAGCCACTTTCCTCTCCATCCACTTGCTAATTTGTTTTTCTACGTGCCAGATTACGCCAATCCAAGCAATTAATTAAAACATTTGAAATATTTAAAAACATTGAATATTATTTGTTTTTTCAATTGTTATTTAATTCTGGGGAGTTCCACCTCCTCTGCAGCCTGTCGCCCAATCAAAACAAGGCTGAGAGAGCAATGTCCCTTGCTGATTGGAGGGACAATAGTTTCTTTTTCTGGTTGGATAATTACTTGGTACAGCTACTTGTTCTAACAGCACTGGCTGCCACCGTCACTCCCTAGCAGTTTGCATCACATTTGCTCTCCCTTCGAAGCAGCACAATAGATGCATCTGAAACGGATTTTCCGTCTTTTTTTTTTGGCTAAATATACAGTAGGAAAATATATAAGGTTTCTCCCTTCAGGAGAAAGCAAAGCCTTCGCAAAAATTGAACTCAGCTGTAATACAAAGATGACATTAAGCCCAAAAAAATCAATCAGTGAAAGTTCATTCTCATAGTTCAGCTGAGGTAGCAAAAATACCCACATGCTGGAACCAGCGCTGCATCTGGTTAAATTGTGCCGAATGGCCACTTTGTGTTTATATTTGCAGAGCACAAAACAGTCACCAAGTGATAAAAAGGTCAGTAATGCAGTTTATAGTATGATATTTCCTACAGACGCCAGACAGCTTTCTACTACTGTTTGGATGCGGTTGATATGCCAGAGGGCGATATTTTACATCGATATTTTACATATTTTACATTTTTCTGTAAAGAATCTACTGGCGCTTTCTGCTGTCTCCTTGGTGTTACCGGTTTTTGTCTTTGCAGTGAAATGATACACTGCAATTCTATCTGTTCTCTGCAAACAAGCTTCCATCTGATCAATCTAAACAACACACATACACAAGAGACAACATGTGCATATCGAATTTACTGCATGAACTCACTGCGAAAAACTTCAGGAGGCCGGCAAGCACAGCTTTGCATTATGAGCATTAAAACCGAGTTTAATAAGTGGCTGTTCACTTCAGAGAGCCAGTGTTAATTTGTGCTCTGAATAGCATCTTTTACAATAAAAAATATCTGCCTCCATTGTTCTTTCATAAGTATCCTTAGATGGCTCACTGGTGCATTAGGCTCTTCCTGCTATGTTTGACAATAAAACCCTGCACTGAAAAATCAAACAACCTACAATCTAAATTATAACTAATCTGAGTTAAAAAAACAAGACACTGAAGACAAATCCTTGCTGCCATAATATAGCACATAGCATTATTAAAACAGATTATAGTCTTCAATCATGGTCAGTATTCAGCACTACATACAATTTTAATAATATCAAAAATACTGAAATAAATAGCTTTTACCATAGAGCCGCATCATTTTGGCACAGCAGTCCCCAAGGTCTTCAAGAAAATAAGTTGTAGCGTGTCACGTTTCAATTTGCTTTTATATTTTCATTTTATTACTTGCATAGTTAGGTTAAAAACACAAAAATAAAACATTGCAAGAAATGCTGCTTTCCGCATATGCACAGCAAGTACCTCAGTTTTGAATTATCATGAAAAAGTAACAGCTATACAGTATAAGTGCAATAAATAAAATGTACAATAATAAAATTATGTCCTGTAAGTGTATGGTGATGGCTGTATATTTATATATATATATATACATAATATACACATTTTATAAGTAGAATGGTAAGGAGTTAAGTAAATGGCTTAACTTATATTGATACATATATGCATATGCATACAATGAATGAATAAATCATTCAGCTTTAAAGTTGACATTTCAAGTTAGCATGCATTTTTGCCAAATATATCCAGCATTATTTTAACAGACTGAACTGGTTAAAATCATTCTCATACTCAAAAACCCATCTACCTAAATCATTATTGAGCCAATTCATGAAATAGTGCTTGTCGATGCTTTTTTAAACTTTTTTTCGACGGATAATAGATTTTAGAAGAAGCCAAAACTGACCAGTTTTGAAAAGGAACAAGTTAGAGCTCCTTATCTTAAAAGCACTTATGCAAAGCATTACATATACATGCATTTACAATACTTTAATCATACGCTGGATCTCAAATCAGTCACACAAAATGAAATAATCTGGGGCGTTGGATAACTAAGAGAAGATAGGAATTCTGTTAAACAAATTGTTCATTTAAGCAGAACCGTTCCTTCTTTTTCCCTCTGCAGTAATGAGAATTTATCAGTGCATGCTGTGTTAGGTTTTCCTAGCCTGCTGCCAAAGCGTCTACAATTCAGTGCAATTCAGATTCCATTTTTGGATCTGTCAGCAGCTGAGCTGCCGTTGGTGCTGCTGTGCTTTGTGACGCCCCCTGTTTTCCCACTTGTGTCTATGTTAGTCTCCAAAGCTTGCTTCTCCACCTGTTCCGTCTCTCGGTGGTAGAAGTAGTTGAAGTTGGAGACAATGACCGGCACGGGCAGGGCGATGGTCAGCACGCCGGCGATAGCGCACAAGGTGCCCACCATTTTGCCCCCCATGGTAATGGGGCACATGTCTCCATAGCCAACTGTGGTCATGGTCACTACAGCCCACCAGAAGCCCTCGGGGATGCTGACAAATTGTGTCTGCGGTTCATCTACTTCGGCAAAGTAGATGGCGCTGGAGAAGAGAATGACTCCAATGAAGAGGAAGAAAATGAGCAGACCCAGCTCACGCATGCTGGCCTTCAAGGTCTGGCCCAGGATCTGCAGCCCCTTGGAGTGCCGAGACAGCTTGAAGATTCTAAACACCCTTACGAGGCGGACAATGCGCAGGATGGCCAGGGACATATTCTGACTGGAATTTGCATCCGGTGTGGCCAATCGCTCTGTCCCCAGGGTGATAAAGTAGGGGGTGATGGAGACAATGTCGATCATATTCATGATGTTATTGAAGAATTCCTTTTTGCTGGGACACACGATGAAGCGAACACTGAGCTCGAAGCAGAACCAGATGATGCAGACAGTCTCGATGATGAAGAAGGGGTCAGTGAAGGTGGCAGCGAGAGACTTGGTGCTGGCACTTGGTGGGGAGAGAGAGATGGGCCCATCGTGCGTCTGATTGGCAAACTCGATGATGGCAGCGAGGTCTCCCATTTCATCGCGAAACTCTGGCAGTGTCTCCAGGCAGAAGATGATGATGGAAATAACGATGACTAAAACGGACACAAGCGCCACTGATCTGGCAGCGCTGGAGCTTTCTGGGTACTCAAACAGAAGCCAGAACTGACGATGAATCTCATTGGTAGGCAAGGGCACCTCTGCATCTTTAATGAAGCCTTCATCTTGTTTAAATTGCTCGATAGCTTCATTACCAAGCTCATAGAACATTATTTCATCTGCAAATATGTCCAAAGGGACGTTGGCTGGCCTCCGAATCTTTCCTCCAGACTGGTAGTAGTACAAAATCCCATCGAAGCTGGGACGATTGCGGTCAAAGAAGTATTCATTCCTCATGGGATCAAAGTAGCCAATCCGCTTTGAAGGGTCCCCCAGCAGGGTCTCTGGGAATTGGTTCAGGGTCTTTAGCTGGGTCTCAAACCTCAGGCCTGCAATGTTGATGATGACTTTCTGGTCCCCCTCATCCATTGCTTGCTTCTCGCTGAACAGGCCATCGCCGCACTCCTTAGACAGCTTGCTGTATATGGTCTCATTCTGCGTCCCATCACTGTTTAGTAGGACCTTCCAATTGGAGACGAGGCTGCCACAGCTAGGGCGTCCTCTCCTTGCCTGCGCATGGGGCATTGTGGGTGAGAATCCCTGTTCGCCAGTCTGCTGTGCCCTGTTCCCAGTGTTCTGCAGGATATGCTGATGACTGTTGCCATGACTCTGATTGGACGTTGCCGTGACTGAAGCTGTCTCAGTGGGCGGGTCCACGTCACCTGGGTCTCCTATGCTGATTTCGACCTCATCCAGGTTCTCGAAGTCAACAAGCGCCACCTCCATCCCTGCACGCCTCAGGCTTCCGGCCCAGCCCGGGACGGCCTGGATCACACAATGCAAAAGAAGGCAGAACACCGAGGGTGGCCGAGGAGCATCGGGACTGGCAGGCCAGACGACGGCTTCCCAGTCGGGTTTTTCCTCCCACTAATCTGCAGAATCAAGAAGAAGAGCAGACAGGTCAGGTGCGGGGTGTGTGCATGCTGCACATTCTTGTTTTGTGTTTGGACTTGCTGGCTCCAGGGCGTGACGTCTAAAGGACCCATGAGCCCAGTCACTTGTTACTTAGATACCAAGGTCTCTTTGGAAATAGACTGACAACAGCAGGTGGAGGAGAGCTTCTCTGGGCGCGAGCTCGTCATTGTGCAAACATACCATTCTCTGGGACGCCTCAGAGGGCAGTAAGTCTCAGTGGCCATCAGAGAACATACACGAGGTCTATTTGCAAAAGGAAACTCCTGCTGGAGGGAGGTCAAACTTCACAAACTCAGCACAGGTATGAAGTGAAGCATCACTGAAGGATAACCTATGTTTATAGCTATGCGATCGGGTGGGCATTAGCTAGCGAGGTTCCAGCTGGGGCACAGGTATGGAATGGAGGGTAGCCTAAGTTATTCTGGTCCAGGTGAACGCGGCAGGACAAACAAACAAGCAGAGGATCCCTTTCAGTGTGCTTTGTCCCTGCCCCGGGCTAGGATTCCAGAGGAGGAACAAAATGCTGACTGCAGCACAGGGGAGTGTCTGAATGCTCATCGTAGTGTGCCTGCGTGTATAACACAGTACATACTAGTATTCCACCAGAGGTGGCTAGTCCAGGTCCGGAAAATAAAAATCCAGACAAAGGTTTTGTTTCAACCAACCACCTGAGTAGTCTATGACTGCGACTCTATATTCAACTGGTTGGTTGCAACAAAATCTTGATTTTGGTCTCGATTTTTATTTTCTGGACCTGAGCTTCAACAAAAATCCTACCGAACACAATGGGAATGACTGGAAATTGTATGGGCGGTATATGGGAAAGGCTACTAGTACTAGTGAGGAATATTTATAATATTATCCTCTTATCTCTTAATAGAACCTGTGTGGTAAAGTAACAATATGCCAAGTTATCACGACACATTCATTAGCCCTGATCCCCACGGCACCAAGGAACGAGGCTACATGCGTACATTCATCCATCCAACCATCTTCCAACCCGCTTATCCGAACAGGGTCGCGGGACATGCCTACATCCGGCTCATATTTATTCTCAGCCACACTTTCGGGTTCACAGACACTAAATAAACAAATGCATTCATGACGTTGTAAATATATATTTGAAAGAATATAAAAAGATGAGAAAATAAAGTTGAATTATGTAACAGAATAAATCCTGGGAACCGTTTTTTCGTTTTTAGCACACTCTGCACATTAATTACAATTAATTTAACTTCCTCGCTGTGCATTGCAAGTTCCTGCTTAACTTACCTACAGCTTGTGAGCTTTAATGGTGTTTCAAGTCAAGGATGTCACCAGAGAAACGACAGATATCAGCTGGCTCTCAGTTACAGTTACTGCAGACTGAGACGACACCCCCAGGTAACCATAGACCACCCCCCCCCCCCACCTAATCCTACATCCCCAATAACATGAGCGGCCGCCAGAAGCTGGCAGCGACGCTCACGTGCCGGGGGTACTCTTTGGCTCCAAACGGCACGCACTGTGGTAACAGACACCTTCCTATTTGCCCCCCCCCCGTTTCTTATTCATTCCGTATTTATGTTTGGTAAGGGGATTCCGGGTGGTTCCTCACCGTCAGTCCAGCCACATCAATCCAGCTAAATGCGGAGTAGACAGAAGGAACCACATAGTAAATGAAGGAGGCAGAGGGCTTCCCACAAGGTGCATTGAGCTAAGATGAAATGAGCAGGCCTGGGGGCGGGCAGCTGCAATGGCTGACGATGTTATTGAGATGGAAAAATGGAAGAAAGTCTGATGTCCGTGAATTTTTTTCTGCAATGTCTTTAGGTGGTAATGCAAAGCCGTGGATTGATGTTGATGGCTGTATGCTTATATCTGTGTTATACGTATGTGTGATTGGGTCATATTTTATCCTAACTAGTGGGTCTAAAGAGTAAAAAGAATGACAGGATTTGGAGCGATAAAGAATTTTTTCGACAACCAGGTGACCTGGAACTTTAGCAGATAAACTCACAGGTAAGTTAATGCTCTTAACTGTTATCCTACCTGCACGTCAGTGTAAGGATATAGTTAATTCCAACATCTCCCTTTGAAACATAACCATAGTCTGTCAGTGCATGTGAGAACAACACAAAATAGCAAGAAAAGGCCAGTTGGAACATTTTTCTGGTGAGAACATACCGTCTGTCTGGAGACATGGTGGAAAGAGATTTGTTCTGAACTGGGATGTGGAGTTGCTATCCTAGCACCGCACTCTTTGAGACTGAACCATCACTCATCCCTAACCCAATGCCTTTAAGGAAAAAGCATTTAAAAATATCAACCCACTACACGGAGCACATTGTCTGTATATGTCTCTATCAGAAGGAGCTTGCCGTATTCTGTCATATGTGGAAGTTTTCCATTATGTTACGTGATCATTTGCTTGTGTAATTTTGTGTAATTTGCATGCATAGCGCTCTTTTGGTAAAGTTTTTCCACTCTCCCTTATTCTGAAATGTGTTACTTAATACTTACGCTCACACGTATTTTCTACATACATATTTTTTTTTACCAATCAGTAACTCAAAACCGAAGCTTAAAACTCCCGGAACTCTTCCCCGGTTTTCGCATTTAATCACGACCACGTTTCCTGGTATCTGTCATCATCGCAGCTGAGCAGATGCAGCATCTCTGCTATGCAGCAAAACCACGCCACTGATAAGACTGACAAGGTCCCCAGCTGCAGCAATCCCTCACGCGGCACAAAAGTCTGACTTCTGCCACTGCAATATCACACTCAACCCTGAACCCCTCCAATGAATAACCAGATATGTCTTTCCTCAGCATAAAAGCAAAACAGAAAAGCTCCACTCAGAAACAATGCTCTCCCTCTGAGAAGTTTCTGTTCCATACCGAGCTCTTGCAGTACATCACACATACATGCATGCATCCCCCCCACACACACACAGATGATAGTGGAGACCCCCAGGGGGCTTACCCGTGTCCCCAGATGTTCCCCCCGCCGAGGGGTCCATTAAGAGGCCACTCTCTAGCCAGGCTGCCAGCCCTTGCTGCTCCCTCCTCATTGGGGACCATAATCAGAAGATCACAGTGACTTGAGCGCTATTAAAGCTTTAGCGCGGTAAGCCTACACCCGACGGGAAACCAGAGCTGGAGATGGGGATGCGCGCGCATGCTGGGGCACTGGCACCTACACATGGACTCCTAAACACATCTATACTCACTCACCCACTCACTCACCCACCCACTCTCTCACTCACTTACTCAGTCACTCACCCACCCACTCACTCACTTACTCAGTCACTCACTCACTTAGTCAGTCACTCACTCGCCCACCCACTCACTCACTTACTCAGTCACTCACTCACCCACCCACTCATTCACTCACTCACACACCCTCTCACTCACTTACTCAGTCACTCACTCACCCACCCACTCATTCACTCACTCACACACCCTCTCACTCACTCACTCACTCAGGCACTCACTCACCCACCCTCTCACTCACTTACTCAGTCACTAACTCACTCACTCAGTTACTCACCCACCCACTTTCGAGCACACCCTCTCCCTCGCTTATTTATTCATTCACACTCTTACTCACTCACCCAATCACTCATTCACTCATTTATTAATTTTTATCCATTCCTTCACTCACTTAGTCACCCACTCACTCACTTGTTTACTCACTCACCCTATCACTCATCTATTCACCCACGCACCAGCACACTCACTCACCCACTCACCTGCTCCCTCAGTCATGGACCCTCTCACAAACTCACATGAAACAGATCCCCTAACATTCATATTCGCTCAGAACCCCATACTCACTACACAAGCAAGCACAAACATTCGGGGTTCTCACATCTCATACACATTCAGGATCACGCTCACCCTTTCACACACACACACACACACACACACTCACACACACACATAGTCTCTCACACGGCAGAACTGACAAGCCTGTGCGGACACAGTGCCTACCTGGAGCTGCTTTTTAAAAGCTGGCTGGCAGTGGGTAAGAGGAAGAGGAGGAAGAGGAGGAGGGTGCTGCTGTGGGCGGGCAGGGACAGCACACGCGGGGGGCCAATGTGGGACAGCACCCTCCCTTCCCCACCAGCTCCTGCAGAGTAAGCAAACCGGGCCTCCGCACAGTCAGGGGAGCCCCCCCCCCATCCCCAGAGAGTCTCTGTCCTTCAAGGTCACCTGTCACCGGCCCGTTCCCCTGTCCTGTCTGGCAGGACTTTCCAATACTGCGCTTTCCCACGGATCGATTTCATGGTGGCCAAAACCTCACCAAGTGGAACAATTCACTTACTGATCAGCATGTCTGACTCCCTAATGGACTTTTCTATTACCATTGTTGGCGTTACGCGATATACTTAAAGGCTACTGGTTTAATCCTGCGCAACAACTTCATGTATGGCATGGGCCAGAAGCGGGCTTCTAAGTGTTTGGAAAACTTTGGGAAACCTATAGTGTTTGGCATAATACTGTGCCATCTTGACCAAAGAGCTCCTGTAGAATAGATTATTATGGAAATCAAAGAAATTAGTGGTACAATGGATGTAAAAAAAAAAACATGGGTTAGAACTGCAATTACTGCACATGATTATATTCAGGTGTAATATAAGCTCTGTCTGACATGAAACCTGGAGATTTGCATGATGTAAAATCAACTTTCTCAAAAGCCACTGCATAAACAGAAATAGGACCAGTTAAGTTTTTGAGTTCAGGAAAAAAAAATTCCCCCTTTCGCTGTGCGAGTGTGAGTTGATCCCCCCGTGCTTCCTCAGCACTTTCCGAACAGAGACTCATAAATCCCCAACGAGGTTAAGGTTACAGCTGCGAGTGCGGGCCCGAGGACACTGTGGCCGAACAGAGGAGAGCTAAAACCGCAGATTGAATGACTGCCTGTTGTCAATCTATTTCATCCTGATTATATCACAGAAAGACATCAAATCGCACAGAATAAACCGCCACTGAAAGCTCATTTAAGCTGAATATGTCCAATATTTTGCAGTTTTGAACTTAGTTGTCAACGTTTGCGAAATAAGGCTGAGATAGAATTTGGAGGGAGTACAATCCCATCACAGAGCACCTACACACCCACAGTTACATAATATGGGCTATGTATGACCTAACAGCACTGGACCAGAGGAGGAAACTCACTAAGCACACTGAGATCATCCACATACTGGGGGTCGGATTAAAACACCAGGTCCTGGAGCTGGGAAGCCCGACCCACTAAGACCCCACCCTCTGCGGCCCGACCAGCTAAGGCCCGACCAACTAAGATCCCACGCTTTGAAGCCCGACCCACTAAGGCCCAACCCACTAAGATCCCACCCTCTGTGGCCCGACCCACTAAGGCCCAACCCACTAAGACCCCACCCTCTGAGGCCAGACCCACCAAGACCCCACCCTCTGAAGCACAACCCGCTAAGGCCCGACCCACAAATATCATTGCATATGCAAAAATATGTGAACTTAAAGGTTTAGTACCTCAGTCAATGAGGCGTCTATAATTAGGTGCATAAATATTTAGATATACAACTAATCAATGAACAAGCCAAATACTAGGAGAGAGTGGATGGCTGTATTCTCATATAAAGGTACTTGTCATTCCAGAGAGGATGATAAAACCATTGAAGAAATGTTTTGGCTAGATGTGGTCACACTCTCCCTCTTGTTATCCATCAAGTTATCCTACAGAGCTTGCAAAGCATCAGCATCCCATCCAGAGACCTGTAGAATATCAGTGCCACATCTAAGGACCCACAGAGCATCAAATCTGTATTCGGGGACCTGCAATACATAAAGGTCACACCCAGGGACCTGCAGAGCATCAGGGCCACATCCAGGGACCTGCAGAAAATAAAGGTCACATCCAGGGACCTGCAGAGCATCAGGGCCACATCCAGGGACCTGCAGAAAATAAAGGTCACATCCAGGGACCTGCAGAAAAAGGTACAGTACTTGGCAACCAATTGACTGGCGAACGTGACTGGCAGTCAATTGCACCTCGATTGCAACACCTTCTATGTTGGGAAAATTTACCCCCCCCCCCCACCCCGTTTGCCAAAATATATTGTCGTGCCTCCCAGGTACTGTAAAAGTAGTCCTCACTGTAAAACCTGTTGGAGACCTGCAGTTTATTTCTATCATCAATCCACCTTTTCAAAATGCCCTATCACCAATAACATTTATTTATAGAGACAATAAGATGCCCCTGCTAGCTTCTTGGTGATTGCATCAGGAATCGAAAGTTTGTCAAAATAACAAAATGGCCGTGCCAAAGCCAAGAGAGAGAAACGGAGCCAAGAGGGCAAATCGATCGAGCTGCTGTCCTGTCAGCCAGCTTACTTACTGCAAGGTTGGCTAATGTATGTCAAGATGGCCAATCAAGTGTTCAGTCCCGTGCCCTTAAGGAAAGTCAGCCAAGTTTTGCATGAAAACCAGTGGCAAAGGCCAAGCTGTTGTTGTTGTAGTATATAGTGCAGAGTGTGACTAAGCTTTCTTGCCAAAACCAGCCCATTTTGTCTTTGTTCTGGGGCATCTTTGATAAATGTTTTATTTCTGATAGTTTAAGAAGAAATGAAGTAATAAACAGCATATTGAACTGTTAGAGCAGTCAGACTTTTTCAGTCATACCTGATCTTGCTACCGCCCATCGTTCGAGAAACTTCCGCTTTTTGGGAATAGCAAGCAATTAGGTGTGGCACCTCCACAGCCGCGCACTGGGCTCGCTCACTTCTAAGTGACAG
The DNA here is from genome assembly GCA_026780845.1 of Petrocephalus sullivani. Lineage (NCBI taxonomy): Eukaryota > Metazoa > Chordata > Actinopteri > Osteoglossiformes > Mormyridae > Petrocephalus > Petrocephalus sullivani. Next base: position 24,864,381 of record JAODKM010000118.1, read on the forward strand.
TGCCGGGTGTTTGCACGTTTCTCTTTCAGTGCAGTCATGGTCTATTGTGTGTGTGCGTGTGGGAAAACTTGACAATTAACATTCTGAAGCATTGTTGCAGAATTCTAAACATAAAATCATTTCGTTTCCAGCTGGCTCAATTTTATAACTTGTTAAATGATTTTGTATCTGACTGGCACAGCAGCTAAGAGGCCCAGGAATTCTTCCCTGTCTCCCGATTGGCCTCTCTGGGGCTGGTTTCTACAACGGCCCGCGTAGAACCTCATCAGAGCGAACCTGGCTATGACTCTGAAATGGGCGGCCTGGGCGGGGTAGGGGTCCCCCTGTTTATGAAACCCAAAGACAGAACCCCCCCCCCCCCCCACACTATCTGTCAGAGCGAATGGCAGCTCTCTGGGAAACGTGTGATGTCACCCTGAAGTGTGAGTCGTGACAAAGCGCCAATGACTCACAGATCCGCCCAGCATGGACACATGCGCTGCAGACACACGCATGCTCTCGCCAGCTTGCCGTGTTTACACCATGTGTGAGCAGACTTAGGGCCGGAGGAAGGAGATTAAATCATGTTAAAGCAGAAACCTGATGCGTGAGTGTGACTAAGAAGCACATCATTGGAGCCATTGTTCTGCAGGTGAGACAAATAACACACAAATAAATACAGGTGTTTCTATACATAGGGATTTTTAAAGATGCCGCCTTATGGGACATAATAACCACTTAGTGTCCAGGTACGACCTGAAAACTGAAACTGAAAACATTGTCTGATGATGCCATATTTATGCATTTACAGGGCAGTGGCGTGAGAGTGTGTCACCTTCATACACCAAAACAGGAAGCCAGGCTCACGGTTAAATCCTGCTAAACTCCTGTTAAACAGAGGCTAAACTCTTAAACTACACTACCACCTTCTGTTCATCTTAGAAGAATATATCCATTCTGTTTATTGTCTCCTTAAGGATAATTTAGTTAAAAACATGGCGCATGAAAGTGTTAAGATACACACAGATTGGTCTGTGTCCTTTGTATACCATTAACCTTCTGTTTCAATTAACAAAATGTTGTAGACAGGAAAGCTGATTTTTATTTTCATTTACCCTTTATTTTCATTTAACCTTTCCATGTCTTGTTATTAAAAATGTGTCCATACTAAAAGAGTGGGACCTGGAAATGTCCTGAATCTGGGTACATATTCCAGCTCTGACCCATTTTCCAGCTTGTCATGAGATTGGAGCGCGACACCGTTGATACCGTCTGATATATGATAACCTGGCATGTTTTTTTTTCCTACTAATGAAAGGTAGGGTTTCAGCCTAGAGACCTCAGCACAGATTTTATTCCACAGGATGCCCTGTTATCCACCTTTTTCTGAGGGGGAGGTCTGGCTGCCGCCGCCCTGCTCATGATCCTGTATAGGGACAGGCTTCTTGGGGCATGTACGCATCATTTCCTGCGATCAGGTCACTTCATTTCCTGTGTACAGTGAAACCACTGAATATGAGAACTGAAATTAGATATTAACATCAATTTACTGTTATTTTTGTAATAGTCAATGGCTTCATGAAAATGTACTGCATCTCAAAATTAGCTGTCTTTTTACAATGTTACACATTTCTTGTGGCAATTTAATTCATAGAACACCAGCTAATTTTAAAAGCTCTGAAATTTTGTAGAAATGCTATTACTACTTTTAGTAGAGTGGACAATTAGCATGGATCCATCTGCAGTACTACGCAAAAGTCCTAGGTTAGGTTAGGTTAGCCTCAGAGACGCAGGGTGCTTGTGTATACATATATACATATATATATATCCGTCCAAACATCCATCCATCTTCCAACCAGCTTATCCGAACAGGGTCGCGGGGGTCCGGAGCCCATCCCGGAAGCTATGGGCATGAGGCGGGAACAACCCAGGATGGGGGGCTGGCCCATCGCTGTACACACACATACAGTCATGTGAAAAAATTAGGACACCCTTTGAAAGCATGTGGTTTTTTGTAACATTTTTAATAAATGGTTATTT
>JAODKM010000118.1:24872193-24892897 GCA_026780845.1 Petrocephalus sullivani
TCCCATCCCACCTGCCTTTGACCTCTCACTGTCCCATCCCACCTGCCTTTGACCTCTCACTGTCCCATCCCACCTGCGGAGCAGACTGACTAACATCTTAGTACAACAGTCGTGCTGAAAAGTTCATATCGGAAAGCACAAGCTGTTGTACCTTGCAAATGGGATGCTGGAGACTTTACAAAGTGCCCCTCCTGTCTGAAGGGAAGCAGCAAGTGTGGTCACAGTGGGTGAGGAAGCACAGGCACTGGCGGACAGGAAAAGCCATCACCGGCTCCCGCCTCCCACTGCTGAGTCCTTGGATCCATGCCACTAGGTGTCCACGACACAGACAGGTGGTGCGATGGGCCAGCTTGTGCAGCAGGGGCACACTGCTCCCCTCCAAAGGAGTGAAGCAACGTCCGCAAGCAACTAGATTCCCAAGTCAGCGGTGATCCCATGGTGAAAATGTCACTGTTCTTCGGGAAACGTGGCGTTGAACAGGGCTCGCTGCAGTCACCCGGTCACCAGGCCCCAGTCCAGTCAGGCCGCTGAGGAACAAGCTGTTCGGAGAAGATACTCCCCCATAGGTTAATTTGCAACATCTGCGGGAAGCTGGCGCTGGTCAGTCTCCATGCAATAACCGCTATACAGTATGAAGATGGATGGATGATGGATGGATGATGCTTGGAAGATGAAAGTGAGGAATGGATATTCTGAAATGCATATAAATATATATATATATATATATGTGTGTGTGTGTGTGTGTGTGCGCGCATTCATCTTCATCCTAAGTTATGCCTATATAATGTATTAAATCGTAAATTGACATCTCTGATAATTTAATCTATATGGTATATTTTTTATTCGTACATCTGGTACAAATGAGACCGTAATAAACACGGCGTCTCAGTGGACAGCACTGCAGCCCGGCAGCTGGAGGTTCAAAGGCGTCCCTGGGGATTGCAGTTTGCAGGTTCCCCACGTGTTCCTGCTGCTCGGCTGCAGGTGGCCCAGTTTCCTGCGTTTAGCTCAATCGGTATCTATAAATTACCCTCAGTGACTGCTACGGCAATGGCATCCTGTCCTGGGTGCCGCGTGCTGCTAGAGCATCTAGGCTCGCCATTAAAAATGTAAGAATCAGTTGTTTTCAGCCAGGGTGAATTAATTAGGTTTATTCAGACAGGATCCCAGGAACTGTGAACCAGTTCTGGAAATTGCCGGACTTAAAATGGAGTACTTTGGCTAATGGTGGGATATCGATGCCAACTGTCGACTTGCCGACTCGTCTGAATGGCGGGCGTTGTACGTTGCCATGTAAAGGTGGAGCAGACAGGGCATGAGGATGTGCGTCTGTAACCTAGGAGCTGTGAGACTGCAGCATTGGTTGCTGGGCCGCCATGCAGACGGCAGCCCTTTTATTGGCCGGGAAGGTCTAACAAGTACCAAGAAATTCCTGAAGGTAGTGATGCACAGCCCATCCTGGTCTATTCTGCCAAAAACACATGGGGCACTTCCCCCAATGCAGCAAATCAGGGTGATTATAAAATATTTTTTTCGCAAAGGAACATTTCTGATAATTGCTAGAAATATGACTGGGCCAGAGTGGACTTTATCAGTACTGGAGATGAATTATGCATTAAAGGAGGATTATCACTACCTTTTTCTGCCTGAGATAAGCTGAAAGTCTTCCACAGAAGCAAAACTTAATGGTAAAGGCAGGACAACAAAATGTGACGACCCATAATATTATATGAGGATTGTTTTCTTTCTCCTTTAATTGGGGGTGTATTTGTTTGTGGTGCCCGTTGTTGATATGGAGGAGCAGGGAATGCATGGGGGTGTCTCTGAGACAGACAGCATGAAAAGACAGCTTTGTGCCACGTAAGACGAGACGGCAACAGCTCTCTGGCTGAACTATAGGGCTCCCTGGTTCCCAGCAGGAGGAGCAGGAGGGCGTCTGAAGAGGAAGACACCCTTCTCTGCAGCGAAGGTGACTCCTCCTTGCAAGTGCCAGCCAGCGATCTGCCAGCCGCGTTTTTCAGCACAGCATGAGACCAGAGCCTCTGCTTTTAAGCTGCTCCGTGGGCCTGCCCGTGCTTCCTGTTCCTCTCAGGTTTTTACAGTAAAGGGGAGAGAATTGATTCACTGATGCTCCAAGCTGTGGGGGTCGGGGGTCAGGGGTCAGGCCCTAGTGCAGACAGAGCCCAGATGAAGGAAGGGTAATATTGTCCAACTGATATCCAAAGATGTCAGAGACATTTTTGTAACACAAACTCTTGGGCATGTACCTACCTGGCCTTATGGATCCACTCATTAATGCACATGCATATAAACACGGTTTACTGTAAACGTTTAAGTGACGTGCGAGTAAGTGAGTGTGTAAACATCTTGCTGTGATTGTTGTTCTTAAAGGGCCAGAATCCCTGTTGTGATGAACCACTCCTGAGGAACGGGAAATACCACGCAGTTAAAAGCAGCCAGATGAAGGGGGAGCCGTGGCTCCTGGCAGGAATCCAGAGAGCCCCCACTCTGATGGCGAATCTCGTGGCCTCCTGCTGGCGATGTGAGGAACTGAGTGGAAACAGGCTGACGCAGCCCAGAATGCAGCACATCATGGTGCTGAGGATCTGGAGGTGTGAACAGAATATGCAGATATACAGTGCAGTACAGTATTAGCTTACGGAGGTGCGTACTTATGCAACCAGCTACTTTTTTTAGTTTTTCTCCCTAACAGATGTGTGTGATTTTCATTTGAATTGTACAGATTATATGTTACATTAAACATGGAAAAAGTTTTTAAATGATTTATCGTGGTCTAATTTTTTCCACAACAGAAGGGTGTATACATTTTATAGGCACTGTTAATCGCAGGGGGAGTGACTTACACAACCTAGTAAGTTATCCGTCCTGAATAAACGCACCTCAAAGCAAATATTTCATATAATGAAATGCCAAAACATTTTCCCGTCGTAAAATCAGGAGGTGTTACTGTCTCACCTACATATTTCTCAGCAGACGGGACATGGCCCCTCACCTACACAGCCAATGGGGTCATAGCTGCATGGAGGGGGTGGGGGACATGGCTCTGTCACCTACACAGCCAATGGGATCATAGCTGCATGGGATCATAGCCAATGGGCTCATAGCTGCATGGATGGCAACCACTGGTGTTAAAAAGACTCACATTTAACTCATGCTCCTCCATCACACTTACATGAACCCTGGAGTATATGTGAGTGAGTGACAAGATTAACGCAGCAATGACATGTGTCCTCTGCATCTAAACCATAGGTGGCATAGCAGTGGGCAGCCAATACTGTGCCTGGGGACTGGTGATGGAATCAAACCAGTGACCTTTCAATCCCAAAGGCCCTTCTCTATCTATTAGGCAATCACTGCACCACACACAAGCGCCCTGTGTGTGCTTCTGTATCTCAGCTTTTATTTTATCTTCTGGTTGCTTCATACTTTTGTGAAGGTAGCATGGAAATGTTTTAACGATACTAATGTGAGACAGTTGTCTGATAGTGATTATGAGCGTGAACTCACCAGACCACAACTTCTGTGGCCTTCCCAGCATGCACTGGGCTCCGGCTGGCAGACAGGCAGAGGCTGTCAGGGAGTTTTCCATGAGCTTCCGCAGGTGATGACCACAGTATGAAAGCGAAATAAATAACGGCGACACATGATGTGTTCCTGCGGCCAAGGTTAAAGTGAAGTGAACATTGAAAGAAATGGGCCAGCTGGTTCGGAGTATAATACTGACTTCCGGGCACACACTGCACAATAGTAAGAAGGAAATGTTAAATGTATCCCTTTTGTTTTAAAATGAGAAATTCTCATTTCCATTTCGAGCTTGATTGTTTTCAAAAGACACAAACACATAAGCGTGCAGTTATTGTTAGGTAAATTACTGTCCCTGTTTGTATTCTGTTATTTAACGGAAGCCTTTCGTCCTATCCAAACAGCTACATCCTAATGCATACTACAGTACCAACCCCTGGCAGAAGGTGGCACTCTCTCACATTTCCCATGACTTAGCAGCAATACTACCCCGCCTCCAGCATTTACAAAAGAGGCTTCTGGTAGCAGTAAAAGAGAGGCATGGAGATGGCTGCTTCATATCCCAGGGCAGCCTGGGAAGTGCTAGGGACTGATTGGATATGGAAAGTACATTAAGGATGCACCAGAGGCCTCATTGATCAATGCTGGGTGGAGAGGCATAGCGAATGTAGCCCAGATGGAGGAAAATGTTCTAGTGCTCAGGCTCCCGGTTGCTCTTATGTCACTCTGCATGATGTAAATATCTCAGTAGGCAAAATATTCATTTACTACACAAATGTTAATTCATTTGAGTAGAAGGAATACTCAGGTATTATTTGGAAGAAAATGGTAAACATTATGAATAAGAACAAATAATAGACACACTATTAAAAATAGCCGAATTATGATATATAATGTATGTTGCAGCAAACAATAATGTCGTCTATATTTACAATGTTTCTAACATGCCTGTTATACATTATTGGCTTGGCAATATGTTTTGTCAGCTTGACTAGGGTTATAGGTTGAAAAAGAATAATCTAAGTTAATGATTTACCTACCATTTGTGGCAAAACGATACGTAAACATGAGCGATGATTTTTTTCTTCATGAAGAAATATGCTTAGTGATAAATTAGCCTGTCTACTTCATGTCTCAAATTTCAAAAGAACTACAAAGTGCAGAGAATCAGTTGATGAGACAAGCATCAATCCCATAAACCCTCATGAATGTGCACCTAGTAATAGGGTCAAAGGGCACAAGGTGAGGAACACCATGGGTGGGGGCCCAGTCCTTTGCAGATTAGACAAACAGTTTATTAATTTTAAGATGAATTGACTTTACACTTCTGTTACTATCATAGTGCCACCAACAAGCCAAAGTAGCAAAAGGGTTAGTGTGTAAGTAAGTGTGCCCAGAGAATGTTGGTGTGCTAAGAGAACATTCCGACCAATGGCTGATAGCTTTGGAGAATATTCAAACTATGGCAATATGGCAATATGGCAGAGAAGGGTAGTGCTATTGAGGATTGTTGTGTTACACAAAAATCATGACTTAATCACCCAAAGAAGCCGTCTCAGTGTGGAGTCTTATGGGAGTTTGTGTGGAAAGGCATTTAAGTAATGAAATAAAGCATCGTCCATCAACTTTCGAAAAGATACTTATATAATAACTGGTAAGTGAAATGTTAATCATATTAAAAGGGAAAAAAATTGTCATTGATGGCCTTGATAACCTTTGATTTGTTATGATCGTTCATGTGCACTTGGCCAGTAATATGGACAGCTGCTGGGAGTTTGCCGAGAAGGGGGATTCGGCAGTACTGGGAAACACTCAGCCTGCCTTGGCAGTCCCATGTGGTGCCCCTCACACACAGAGAGCGGCCCACCTCAGACGGATGAAGGCCAGAAGGAGGAGGTGTCCAGGAGACACTAACAGGCAGATCTGTGGCCAGGGCACAAGCATGTCTTGTGGGAACATTTTTGCATGTGTTTTTAATCATCCACAAATTTTTAGAGTCGTGGGAAGGTTCGAATGATGGCGCGAAGATTTACAGTATTATAGTATCATAACCATTTTATTGCTCATCCTGTCCATGAATTAGAAAATTTCAGTGTAATCCCTATGGGGTCACCCCCACCCACCTCACAGTCCCAGTCAATAATTAGCATAAAAAATAGATAAGCCATTTCTGTGTAGCAGAAATATATGCCTTTGCTGGTCCTGGACATTTTGAAACATTTGCCAGTGCTGCCCGCTTTCCTGTGCTGTGATTCGCTCCCTCCGATCGCTTATGAATAACGCATGAGCAGAGGCTGCTGCAGCCTTAACTCTCTCCTCTCCAGATTTCTGGGCCCCAGCTTGAGCAAAAGACGGCAAAGAGCAGTGTGACACGTACATGTTTGTGGAAGGCGATAAAGCCAGCATGATGTGAGGATGACACTTTAGCGCCACACCCGCCATCCTCATTGCTTCTCGGGAGTCGGGCTTAGCATGCGTCACGATGGCTTCCCCATGCTAATGACCTGCCCGTGCTGACGACTTCCCCGCGCTAATGATTTGCCAAAGGTTCGCCCATAATAACTTGTGCATGCTAATGGTGTGCTTATGCTAACGGTTCACATTTGCTAATGGTGTTCCCATGCTAAAGGTTCACTCATGATAACGGTTTGTCCATGCCTATGGTTCGCCAATGCTGATGGTCTGCTCATGCCATGTTGACCCACGCTAATGGTTCACACACTGCTAAACTGGCTACTGCTTTACATTCGACTGTGCAGCCACAAACCTAATCAAAGGAGACGCACTGGAAGCGTCACCGCGTATGCGCAGACTGACCAGTGCAAATGCAGCCTGTCACATTATTAGCTCCAAAGAGCAGAAATGGAGTAGGAATGGAGTGTGGGGGGGGCCACAGAGGTTTCTTCTCAAAGCAGGTATGAAATATTTACATGTGCAGGATTATTTAGGCTGCTAACATTCTGTTTCAGTTTAACAGACATTCATTTCTCACATGAACATCTGCTTGTAGCAGATCTGTCATTATCATGCTATGCGATCCATTACATACCTGCCAAAAGAAAAAAAAGAATCGAACGCCATGTAGGATCATTAATATTTCATATCTCAGAGCATCATGGCTTGCTCGCCTGATGCTCTTCGGCGAGTTTGTCAAATTGATAAGGGAAACATTCATCAGGGCAGCAGGCCGCTGAAAAGCAAGCTGATTATTGGGAGACGCCCACTTTCTGTCCTAGGCGGCTCCCACGGACTAAATGGATATGGATCCGTTAGGGCAGAGCTTCACAGAAAAGCATAATTGGTAGATACTTAGAACCGCCTCCACTGGGCCTGCAAAGAAGAGGAGTGAAGGTGGATGAGGGCTGGTTAACAGAGCAGATCTCTTCAATGGCACGGGGTTACACTGGGTCTGGATTTGTGCACAAACATCCGGAGGTCCAGAGCTGCACGTGTGTGTGGCTGCTTATTGGACCTGCTTGCAGCTAGCAGGACAGACATCTTAGGGAGCCCAGCACAGCAGTGCTGATTTAATACTTACTGTACTGAGTGACAGAAAGACAAACCTTTAACCTGTTTAAGGTAATGGGAGTCCTGGGTTGCTGCAATTTTAAGCGTTGACCGTTTGTGTAAGGTTAAGGAAATCACCACAATGACAACAAGGTCAAGCTGGCGACCTATAAATACAGGTTTAGACAGAGTCTTGGCTGACTCTGCTCTCCAGAACATGTCTACCCAAAGTCATCCACTTCCTGCTACCTTAGCATCTCTACAAGGGAACGTCTATCTAGAAAGACTTTGTCAGCACTATCTGCTCTCTCTCCCTTCACTGCTGCAATCTGCAAAGGTGTTTTCACATACTAGATTATATGCCTTGGACTGAAGCAAGGCACCTTGTACACATAATGAGAAATGTTAGGTTACATACGGCAGCATGAAATATAAATCAGCCATCTGGAGACTGCCATCTCTCAGAGACTGCTGTATTTTACCAAGCTTCACTGTAGAATAATGCTGGTTAAAAAGGAAAATATGTTTATATTCATAATTTAAAAGCTGTAATATATATATCTGTTTTTATGTAAAGTGCACACAATAAACTTGGGGATATCAATACTGCAGAAATCAATAAGTAAATAAAGACAGATTCGTTTTGTTTTTGTCATTGTGAAGTCATTGTGGCATTTACAGAGCAGAGGAATCATCTTCTGATTGCAGTTAAAACATTACTAGACTGGCCTTAAATTATTATGAAACCGTTTTTCATTCTGGGACAATGTTTTCAGTGCTCCAGAACTATTACAATGCATATATTCATTTATTTGATTTTCTTAAATATCCCTGTGTCATCAGACATGATTTGGTAGCTTCTTAAAAGGGTATCAGGTTGTGGTATAAGATCAATCTCTGTCTATAGACTGATCCAGAGACATCATATCAGCAGATATTCTCTGCATTGTTGTACCGACAAAAGAAAAGTATTTTCGAATCCAAACACTTTCCTTATTCTCACAAAAAAATGTCATCAACAGTGACCGAATCTTGCTGAATACTGGCATGAATCATCAGCACACTGCAGATAACGCAAAGTGTCACATGATGCCTATGATAAATCTCCTTCAGGGCGACTCGACAAAAGTACATTGTTGTACTCTCTTGCCGTTACCCCTGTTTTTTAATTTCATTTCTCTCTTTTACCACTAAAGAAATGCTTATTTTTACACTTCATTATAACATTGTCTGTCTCTGTTTCTAAACAGTTAACCTGGAGTGAGAATCAGGACCAGAAATTAACAGCACAACAAATGACATTTGATGAATCGGTAATAGCTTTCACAGATGACATATTTAATGTGTTTAGTTGTGCCTTGCATGCTTAAGCAGGGATACTGCTGTCTCATTCTCTGGGACAAAGTCCTTGAAAACCTCCTTCTCCCTGACTGTAATCATGAAAACAGAATAATGTGGAATGTAGAATCAGGGTACAGGAAGCCCTCTTCACAGAGGAGCTAAACTGTGCTTCCAAAGCGGAGTGCAACCACACACCACCACCATTATTCCATAAGTACTGGGAAGTCTGAACAAGGACCAACATAGATTTAGATTTCATAACGGGATACAGACGGTAATACTGGCCACTGCTCATGACCTTGAGAACAAGCAAGCACTGCAGTAAATTCTGATCCAATGGAGACTGGCGGGGAATCAGCAGAGATAAAATAGCAGAATCTGAAGGGGAGCGAAGAGGAGCAAAAGTCAGATATGAATGTCCGCACCGTGAGGCTTGGCTAGACACGAGACCTTCAGATCGGAGACTGTCACAAAGATTATAAATGAACAGGTAGAACAAGTGTCAACAGCATGGGTCTGGAGGAATTTCAGAGATGTTTTTTGATATTCCAGTAAACTAAAGTGGGTAACACTTTACTTGACGAGGCTTAGTAATACTTAGTAATATCTGTTACTACTGAACTACGAAGCGAAAACAAATCATGAGCAAATATAATCGATTCATTAATTATAAATAAGCGTAAGATCAGTATTTAATTTGTGTTATTCATTGCTTGTTCCTTCAGTAGTTCCTTAGTAGTTAATTGAGTAAGTTCCTTCAGTAGTTCCTTAGTAGTTAATTGAGTAGTTCCTTCAGTAGTTCACAGAGTTTACAAAGTTTACAGAATTAACAGATCGTAACAAATACGGAAACTGATTGGGATAAAACGTGTCACGATTCATTAATGATGAATTAACAGGGGACCAGTATGCAACTAAGAAATAGTTTATGGTCAATTAATGCGTAAGTCATAGAACAATTATTATTTATATTAATTGTGCCCCATCAAGTAAAGTGTTTTGAAAAAAAGGAAAAAATGTTTGATTTAAAAACTGGCATCAACACTCATTGCTATTGGTTGTCGTGTTCTGCTGTGATGTGTATGTCTGTGTTACAAATAATAATTTCTGATGCCGTGTTGAGAAATCGGTATGAGTATAATGTAAGGTCTTGGGCCAAACGGAACGTTGGCCAGCCTACGAGCATGAAGGCACAGTTTCCTCCCAAGACAAGGGCAGCGATGGGAGGCGAAAATCGAATTCACAGAAGTGGCGCGTAAGCAGCCCGACGCCCTTGGTGCGTAGGCGGAGGATCGATACTGTGTCAGCTATCCGAGGTGAAGTCTTAATCAGCAGCGACCTGAAAACGCGCTCTGGTGTAACCGAGAATTTGGGCACGTTTCGACACCGGCTCCTTGTGGGTGGTCTGGAGAATATGCCAGGCAGCGTGGAGGATAAGGCAGGGGACACCCTGGATGGGGTGCCAGACCCAAATGTGAGTTCAATATTTGGGGCTGAAGGCACAACATCATCTTAAAAGTTTCGGTAAAAGCCTCGATCTTCAGGCAGCGGTTCCTCAGCCCCCCGTAATGCGGCCACAGAGCAGGAGGAGCATAATCCTGCCCGGGGGCAAGGAGAGGAAGCCGTATCACTCCGCGCTGATTCCACAATGTCCCAAAGCCGTGGTGGGGGCGGGCTTCACAGGCTCATGCTCCCTCACACGGCAAGCACACGCAAGAGCCGGCAAATCTAGTCTCACACCTGGCTTTGCAGCCTGGTCTATCAAGCTCAGATCAGGTCGGGGGGGGGGGCTTTACCCCGCTTAATGGTCCATAAGCATTAATATGCATTGAATGGAAACGGAGCTCAAAGCTTTTTGCGATATTCTGAGGTGGAGAGCATGTCTAGTTTGCAGGACACAAGCAGTAAGTAAGCAGTGGGGAGGGGGGCTGTTCCATGGGGGCTCTGAGCCGACCCCCTGAGCAGCCCGCTGTCCTAATTAGGGTGAAAGCCATAATGGATCATCACAGGTGATTGCCACATGCCTGGCTACCCACACCACAGGGTATAAAAAAGCACTATGCCCAGAAACGGCAGAGGCCCAGTTCCTCCTCCCAATTCTCCCGGCTCACGAGGGCAGGAACGGCATTTTTATCTGCTCACTTCGCTGAACTCTCCGAAACGGAGATATTCTCACCTCGCTCCACCAGTCTTAGAAAGCCGGCGGTTCAGTCCACGTGACACAGAATAAGAACTCGTTACGCGGCAGTATCTGCAGCACGATGACATTCACATCTTCACCGACTCTGAAATATAACTATAACGGGCACTGCAGCGTGACGCCGAGCTCGGTCCATTAGGCTCACTTTGATTTCACACCTTCCCCAGCGCCTCTAAGGAACCACCTCCAACAGGGCGTTGGCTCTACGCGCTGGCGCCTCCCACTGGTCGCTCTCCTGCCTGTCGTCGCCTGCCAGGTTCTTCACTCGACCCAGAATCCACCGCATTCTGACTAAGCGAAAGGCGACACTCACCCCATCGCATGAGGAGGCGTGACCAGAACAGCGGCCGGCAGCGAAACGAAAACGCCGCGCCGCTCGCTCGTAATTCACAGCGCATGGCACGATGAAACCCAGCAAAGGTCAGCGCGATCGATTAGGTTAACTCCTACCAAATCGATTAGGTTAACTCCTCTCAAAGGCGGGATACCAATAGAGCCTAAAGCCACAATACGAGGAACACAGACACCTGTGTTCAGGAAACCGACCAGTAGGAGGAGCTTGTGTGTAGAGCTGATGCTCCATTGGAGGTGGCTCCTTCGAGGTGGTGGGGAACACACGCACCTGTATGTCCCCAGCTAACACTGGAGTCATCTAATAAACGCGTCGTCTGAATTGATTTTTACTGGTGGCTGGGAAGGCTCTCTGTAAGAGTAGAAAACACCACCATGTTATACAGCAAGCTCAGGTACAGGCAGTGATACAGACTGATGTACAGATCCGGGAACAACTGCTGGGTGAGGGGGAGACGGGGGGCCGGGGGTCGGGATTGCCTCAGAAGATCAGGGATCGTGGGAACAAGGCCTGTCCAAGCTTGGCAAGCCCACCCCCCATCCAGCCTGAGCTCTATAATAAGAACACAGTGTTCCCTCCATAAAAAGCAGGCCACTTTAAGAGCTGTAATACACACAGACATCGATAACACATGCACATAAAATGCCCCCCCCCATCCCACCCCACAACACCAACATCCATATGAAACATGCAGTTCTCTCCTTTACAGCTTGCAACCCCCCCGTCTTAAAATGCCTTACAGAGCATTTCACTGCAGTACAGACAGATACCCTTTGGGGGTGGGACAGTAAGACACACATCTCATCATGTCATTTTGTCATATCCACCTTCTAAGCAAACAAAATCCTGCCATTGCGACCGACTGCCCAATGAGAATAACGTGCAAAGATAAAAAATCAAAATGAACAAAACAGCTGGTTCCAAAAGGACACCGGGTTCAGTTTCAGAGTCACAGTTTCCTCCGACTCACCAGACAGACATGGGGCAGAAAAGGGACCCAGCAGAGACACACCAGACAGCAGTTTTGTGATTATTATTATTATTCTTATTATTATAATTAGTATTACTCTTATGCCAGTTATGAGCATTTGCAGAGGTTATATGCATTTTAGTTAAAGTCCGTTTCTTCTCCAAAGATTGTCTGGATCCTCTTGCTGTCTTTGTAAAGTGCATCATATAATCTCATATACACACTTGAAACATATACAGCATATAGTGTTACTTTGTATCACTGTTTAATTGTTTTTTCACACCTTTCTTTTTTTAGAGCTTTCAGTTAATAAAAGTTAGGCGGGCATGACAGTAAAGCGAAGAGGGCTGTGTTTCAGTGTGTTCTGCGGATTTGTCTGGAAACACGCCACGCACACACACACAGACATGCACACACACACCCACACGGATGGATCCTTACTTAGCGGAGCGAATCACAATACTTGTGTGCATAAGTGAGCAACCACGCATGTGTGTGTGTGTGTGTGTGTGTGTGTGTGTGTGTTGGTACGTGTGTCCGTGTGCAATCGTGCGACAACGTGGGTGACTGTGCGAGGGTGCGATGGAATGTGTGAGTCCACGAGGATGCAAAGGATGGGATTTTTGTCTCTGTACATTGAAACGAGCGACTGCACACGTGTGCCCACACGGCCGTGTGCCTGTACACGTATAATTACGTCCACGTGTGACCATATGTGTGCACACATGTTAACGTGCAACTACATCCGAGTGCACGTGATTTACACCAGAGGGTCCCAATGGACCATAATGTACAATGGATACTTGCAGCACAACACACAGAAACATTGATAGAGTTCGCCCCACTTGAGCAAATTCATATTTATAATCATAACTTAAAAACGTTCTCATAAATAATTTTATGGTATAAAAGGCTCCTTCTGTGGTGAATGCAAGAAAAATAAATAAATTTAGCAGTTTATCTGTCTTTTTGTGCTTAGATTATGAGCAGTCTAGCATTAACCATTGGTAAAATACTTACTACTGTTATTACTTGTATTCGAATGCTAGTTTATGGTTATATATCGTGGAGCCGTGCTACCTGAAAATCTGTACATGGAGAAAAAAAATATATATTTCAAAGTTCGTCCACTTAAGGCATTGCAGCAAATGTATTCTCTGGAATACAACAGTAAAACCTTGTGTGTATCGTTAAGCACGTAACCGAGAGTTTGTAGGTGTGCATGCATGAGTGTGTGTGTGTGTGTGTGTAGGGTGTTTGTATGTTTCTTATACATAGTAATTAGTTATGCACATATACACAAACACACACGCTCATTTTGAATAGTTCTCCGAGAATGCACTGTGTGTCAGTACGCTGTGCACCAAGGCAGCTGTGCGCCTCTCTTGACAAACTTCCAGCTGATAAACTCCGGCGCTCTGTCCAACAGTTGAGCAGGAATCCATAGAGACAAGACTGCAAGTCCAGACAAGAAAGTCTTTCGAAGTGTCCTGCCATTTTTGTTGCTGATTCAGCGGTGAGAACTGAAGCTTTCCGATTGGGCGCCACCAAGCTCTGCCTCCGAAACCCGGCATCATGATTGGCTGCTTGGCTCTCCACTGGGAATGGGGGTATACCCAAGTGGCTGTTCCAGAACATGCGCAAACACTTGGACCCCACCCCCCAGCCCCCACAGATGGGTAGGTGAGTGTGGGTGATGGGGGAGAGGGGGATCCAGGAAAATTCTTCCTAAAGCACCAAAACACTTTCCTCGTCTTTCTAGCACCAGATTCAGCTCAGTGTCACAGACTTGGTGCCCCGGACCCAAGTACAAGCACATCTTTGGGCAAACAGCCACAGACATCCTCAGGTGGGTCTGTAGCTCCATAATGACGCAGGAATAAGTACGACACCAACACAGGGCCATGGGTGCTCATTTTCAGGTGGCAACAGCAAAAAATAGGGGTATCAAAGCTGAAGGTCTAGTCATGTCTTCAACTAGTCCTAGACGCAGCAGCATTCTATGTTTATGTTTCAGTTTAGGGGAAAAATAGGCAGCACACATGCAAATTCAAATTTAAAATGAACATGTTATGTCACTGGCACTTATAATTTACTTGCCATTCTTTAAATTTGCCCGGATCAGGTTATCCTCTAATACCAATTTCTCTCATCCCTGATGCATAAATTACCATTTGTCACACATTTCAATTACTTTTACATTTCAGAAATGTACCCGCATGTCTAAAATGTGCACCAGTGAGCAGCTCGTCTTGATGCATTAAAAATGTCATCTACATTCTGAGAAAAAGTTCAATATTCATGTGGATGTCGATAAAGGGTAATTATCTTGGACACAACAAAAAATGCATTTTCTGAATATGGCTTTAAAGGCTGAAAGGACTTTTTTTTTTACTTACATGAGTTGGACAACGTCAAAGCTCTGTCATCTCCGGGCTCTGTATTCATCTACCATAAAGGATTAAGTTGAATTCAGTGCCATTTGTTCTGAAGTCCTACACTGCAGTATCTGCGCTTTGTTTGCTGAAGGCCGGTCCCGAAATGCTCTCCGGCAATGTACAGGCTGCAGGGGCCTGTGGCCATTCACTGAGCTCCCTCTATTGCACAGCACAGTTATACACATACAGGACATATATCCAAAGCATTGCACGAGGCATTTTCCGATGTGCAAAGGGTTAAGGAATCACAGGGCGACACCAGCCCTACTGTCAACGTCCAATGTGCCCTCCACCCTAAACCTCATAAGACACAGGTGCTCTATTTGCTAGATAATCTCCCATATCTTTAGGGCAGGGGTTTTCAACCTGGGATCCACTACATAGTCAATATAATCACCTGATTTAGGCTTTGCAAAAACATTCCTATGCTCCCCACCACTACCACCACCCACCCATAGCCAAAAATATTTAAATGGGGCCCGGGAGCAAGAAATATTAAATCTCCCCTGATCCTGGTTACTTATGTGATCTCACACTATTAACAGGGGGTCCCTGGTTTAAGACAGATTAAGATCCACTTCACAAAGCAACGGAACAATCTGGATGTAGGCTGACCATGCCCCAGGCTTCACCACAAAGTTTAAACAAAGTGGAGACACACGAGCGTGCTTCAAACGACCAGTAAACATAAACAAGCGAAGCCAAACAGGCATCTGGAGAGGTAGCCAAGGGCTACTCCTACTTTATTTCCGGGGGAAGTGCTAAAGACTGCATTTTAAGCACAGACATTCACAACCGAGAGGCCTGGCAGAGAAAAGTACCTCCAAATGCACACCCATAACGAAAACACACGTGTCATAAGGACCAATCCACCTCCAGGCTACAGAAAGCATGGTTTAACAAGTGCAGACTACTGCGTGATCTGCTGCTTCAGCAAATGACCATAACCCACCTTCTAACAAACCCACCGACCTGCAACGGCTAATTCCAGGGCTTCAGCTTACAGATATTTCGAAAGCTATGAGTTTTTGACAGACAAAGTTTTGGAATGATAAAAGTAATTCCATTTGAGGCAGGCGGCAGATGTTCTGTGACAGAAACGTAACACTTACTAAAAGTGCACTTGCTGTTTAATTTTAATCTGCCTGAGGTCTTCGGTATGGCATATGAGATTATCCCAAGATAATGGCTGATTTCTACCCTGAAACCAGCTGTGAACAATTTAAAAAACTGAGCTAATGAGAAGTCGTGGATGTATAGCCAAAAAGCGGAGTTTTTCTTATGGATAATGTCAAACAAATAATTGTTTTGCAGACACAGGCAACTTTAATTGCACTAATAAACACTAAATGAAATAATCTTTGCTAATTATTTTCAACAGCCCATCACACTTTTTAAGAATGTGATGCACCTGACCAATGAGCAATGCACCTGACCAAAGGAATACATTTACACATTTTAGGTAAGGAATAATTCAATCAAAAATTAGTTTAGTCTGCATCACAATCAGAAATCCAATGTTTAACAGCATAAATATCAACTAATCATTTAGTATTATTTGTGTGCTTTTATTTGTTTGTTGATGTTATCGATGCACACCCAAGATTGTTACAACAGAAGAATCCAATTATTGTGCTTTTAAGTCACAGGTAAAACTGATACCTCAACATGAAAATGTCCCATCATTTTGATGGGTAAGATTTTACACAGACTGAATTCCTACAGACGTCCTGCTCCAGACTGTTGCCTGGTGATACCTCTGCCTGTTAATCCGGCTCCTGCAGTGTAAAGCCTGTGTTCTGTTGTGCCTGTGGACAAACCCTGAAATTGGCCTGCAAAATGCTTAAATCAAGACGATTCAAAACAAGAGTGGTGTAACAGACAAAGGAAAACAAACACATAAATAAACAAACAAACAAATAAATAAATAAATCCGTATGCATAACTTTTAAAAACGATATATATATAATTATATATAATATAATTATATAATTATATATAATTGCAAATTATAGCATTGATATCTCTGGGATAAAAATATATTTAGCTAGATATAGAGAATTATTACTAATAATCTTATTACTGTTTATTATTCACTTTCAGTATTCTTTCGTACTGAAATGCATGCTACAAGGAATGTGTTCCGATCATGCAGAAATACAATATTAGAACAGCTGCTGCGGTATTTTCTCGTTTTCTTTTTCAAAAAGCAGTTCCGGGGAAAGCAGCTCCTTTATTTATAAGCCCAAAAACATTTCCTGGCTTTGAGGATGAAAAAGAAAAAAAAAACTGAATTGGGAAAGAAAAATATCTGGGTGCACAAGTTATAAAAAATATATAATTGCATCGATAGATGGGAAGGGATGTCGTGCGGAAAATGTGCGCAGAAATGAGCTGACTCATCACTTCGTCTGTCGGTGATGTCGGGCAAATGTCAATACGATACCCCCATCTCTGCTTAGGAGATATATAAATAGGAAATGCAATATAGACAATGGAGGATGGGACAAAATGGAGAGAGATGTGGTGGCAAAAGTAATAGAAAATTAAGTAATCCAAGCTCATTGATTTTAAAGTCTTTTTTAAAGCACTTGGAAGTCTTTTACCCTTAGATTTGTTATCTCAGGAAGAGAGACAGGGCAATGTCCCTGCCAGGAAGAAGAGCAGAAGTCAGCCTAGCTTTTGAGGCTCATGCAGTATCAGGAGGCACACTAAGGAGGACCAATAAGACAAAAAAAAATTAATTAACAGACCCCACAGTAAGAAAAACATCCACTCCAATTTTCCAAGTCGCTGAGGTGATGGCAGGAGGAATATAGCCAGATGGTGAGAGAGGTTGGATATCATTGCCTGCTGAAATAAAAAAGCAACTGTCAATCCTATGAGTTACTCAGGGCCATCACCAAGTGTCTCTCGTTTACCGTGCACTAAAATGCTCCTCGGTTCGGCGGTGTGGCTTTCTCCATGACTGTACCAGGCTGGCTCTCTATATCTCCTTCATGGAAGCCATAGACAGCAAAAAAAATAAAAGTATTCTTTGGAGGTGAAATTGAATGTGATCTGAGAGCACAGGGATGGGTGCACGGGAGGAAATATTGGGGGCAAAGTCTAGAGGACGGGTGCAGGGACAGGAGTCAGCTTTCCGCAAAGGCTCTGCTTCTCTTAGTTGCGCTACTGTTTGGCTACTGTTGCAAGCAAAACATAGACTATTAACCAGTGTCACACACACACACACCCCAAAGATTAACTCCTCCCAGACACTGAAAAGCAGCAGAGCTGAGAAGGACTGGACAAGATGGAGAATGAGGGGTGCATGGACTGGGTGGGTAGACTGATGAAAGGAGTGGGTGCAGGAATTCTGCAAGTTCTCTGCTTAGTCTTGGTACTTCTCTGATCTCTTGGATCCATCAAATCAAGATTTCCTCCATTGCTATCTGCGTCCCCACCCCATTTCCAGCCCTGTCCCAGTCTCCCTGGTGGTGGTTATACATCCGTGAGCATCTTGGTGATGTTGACATAGTTGGTGTTGGCGAGTGTGCAGTTGCCTGTCTTGAGGTTCTCCTCGCGAAAGTCCTCACTGCTGTTGTTCACTGCCTCCTGGATCTCCATGTAGTCTGACTTGCTCATGGTGGATCCACTCCGGCTCTTCTTCAGGTCCTCAGTGGAATCTGCTTTGGGTGGAGCCTGTAGGTACTGGGCCTGTTCCTCACCCTCTGTCTCACGGTGGTAGAAGTAGTTGAAATTGGAGACAATGACGGGCACAGGCAGGGCT
Source organism: Petrocephalus sullivani (assembly GCA_026780845.1). Classification (NCBI taxonomy): domain Eukaryota; kingdom Metazoa; phylum Chordata; class Actinopteri; order Osteoglossiformes; family Mormyridae; genus Petrocephalus; species Petrocephalus sullivani. Next base: position 24,890,317 of record JAODKM010000118.1, read on the forward strand.
ATGGTCAGCACACCGGCAATAGCACATAGCGACCCCACAATTTTACCCCCTATGGTGGTGGGGACCATATCTCCATAGCCAACTGTGGTCATGGAAACCACTGCCCACCAGAAGGCATCGGGGATGCTGATAAACTGTGACTCTGCCTCATCGGCCTCAGCAAAGTAGACAGCACTGGAGAAGAGAATGACTCCAATGAAGAGGAAGAAAATGAGCAGACCCAGCTCACGCATGCTGGCCTTCAAGGTCTGGCCCAGGATCTGCAACCCCTTGGAGTGCCGAGACAGCTTGAAGATTCGGAACACCCTGACCAGCCTAATGACTCTCAGGATAGCTAGAGACATTGCTTGTTGCCCCTGCTGGCCATCCTCGGGTTTTTCTGCCAGCTCTGTGCCCAGGGTGATAAAATAGGGGATGATGGCCACAATGTCAATAATGTTCATGATATTTACAAAAAAGCCGGCCTTGCTTGGACATGCAAAGAAGCGCACTAGGAATTCAAAGGAGAACCAGATAATGCAGAGAGTCTCCAGAATAAAGAAGGGGTCAGTGAAGTAGGTGGTCTGGTACCTGGAGGTGGTGTTGGAGAAGGGATGGTAGACCTTGTGCATCTCCTCCTCATCGTTTCGGAAAATTGGCAGTGTCTCCAAGCAGAAGCTTACAATAGAAATGAGGATTACCATCACAGATATGATGGCAATAATCCTAGCAGGCCCTGAGCTCTCAGGATACTCAAAAAGTAGCCATACTTGTCTCTGAAACTCGTTTTCGGGCAAAGGCCTCTCCTCCTCCTTAATAAAGCCCTCGTCTTCCCTAAATATCTCAATGGCCTCCTCACCAAGCTCATAGAAACGAATCTCCTCTGAGAAAACATCCAAAGTCACATTGACTGGTCGACGTAGACGCCCTCCCGACTGGTAGTAGTAGAGGATTGCGTCGAAGCTGGGTCGGTTCCGGTCAAAGAAGTACTCGTTCCTCAGAGGGTCGAAGTAGCGCATCCTCTTTTTGGGGTCGCCGAGTAAAGTCTCGGGGAACTGGGCAAGGGTTTTGAGCTGCGTCTCGAAGCGCAGCCCTGAGATGTTGATGACCACCCTCTCGCAGCACTCGTGGTCGGCCTCTGGATCATAGTCCTGCTGGTGACCCGGGTGGGCCGCTGCCTCGTCAGACGGATCCCCGGTGGCTACCGTCATCCTGCCGGAGAGGTCGCCTGGAGTGGTGGAGGGAGAGGCCTGCAGCTTTCAGAGAAGCCTGAAGTCTATGCTGGCGGAAGAGGGCGTAGACTCAGCGAGGTGGCTGTAGAGGGTGTGACGATTCCACCCAAGTACAACTGAAGGACACACAAGCAGAAGGTGAAAGCTAAAGCTAAAAAGCGCGAGAGACATTGCGTGCACAGCTGTAACACCTAAAGAAACACTAAAATACTTGAATATTATCAACTATTGTCGACATTCATTCTATTTCGCCTTGTCTCCCTGCCATGTAACCTACAACTGTTACCCAGAAATACAGATTTAACATGACAAAATAATTCAGCCTAATAGACAAAATTTGGAATATAGAAAATCCAATGGCAGGTAGCCTGTGTTGACATGTCCCAGTACTGACATAACAGCACAAAACCCACAGCTAAACACGAAGGGGCAGGGCCGATGAATCAGGGCATGTCCAACCTCACATCTCCTCTGTTGGAGACAATGTCGTCAACTACACCAGTTATCTCAAAGTGCAGTGGGTCCCTGTGAAGCCATTTTAGGGACAGGTGTTACTGCACGCACCCAGATACAAATTAAAACTCCTTTCGGCACAGAAGCAGCTATACTCAGGATATGAACAATATGGCATATTTACTCTTAAATCCCAAACATGAGCTCAGTTTAATTTAATATAATCTTTTTATATATTTATTCATTTGCAAGGACAGGTCTGCAGGAATCACTGTCGCCAGTGTGCTTGAAACATTCAGGAGCATCCAATCAAATATTAAAAGGCAGAAAAAAATATATTACTGCCATCATAAGTGTACCATTATCCTACTGTATATGAATTACCTGGGGTGCCTGCTATGCTTCCCTTTAGGTAATTCTGGTCATTATGTAAATCGGACTGGCCGACATTAATGCAGCACACCACGACTGAACTTTTAAGTTCTTAAAGGAAATGGCTTGAATGCTATGAAAAGGCCCACCAAATCACACGAACTCCAGGAAAGTCAAGACTATGAATAAAATTGTGTCAAATGCAGTTTAGGACACTTCTCTAGCGAGACCCTCCTTTGACAGCATAAAGCAGATGTTCACCTGCACTAAATTCTGCATTCTCCGGCTTCACCGCAAAGTAAAAAGAAGAATAAAGGAGACAACTTACCGCAGATGCTCCGCCGCCTCCGTAATGCACACGCAGCGATGCAGATCCCCGGAAAAACGTGTACTTGTTCCCAGTAAATCCCCAGCGTCTAAGTCTTGCACCGTTCACTTCCAGCTATGGAAGTCACAGTCATTCATGCGCGCCGATACTCTATGCAGCAACCATTAGTTCCCCCGCACCACCGTGTTAAGATGGGGGGGGGGGGGATGGGGGGTGG
>JAODKM010000118.1:24899570-24920742 GCA_026780845.1 Petrocephalus sullivani
TTGTTCATGTATACCCCATCTAACAGATTCTGAACCCAGGCCCCACCCAGAAAAAACCCCCCCGGGAACTTTTAACGTCCACCCCCTTTTTTTCCTTTTCGCCGGTGGTCAAAATATACCCCCCCCCCCCCCCACCCCGAGATATGGTGATAGCAGGCAGCACATGGACATTCCCACATCATACCCCTGCTAGCTCTCATACTTTCCTCTCCCAGCTACAATCCCACAATTCCCTGCACCGAACATTACACCAACACAGGTCCCACCCCCTGCCCGCTGTCATTCACTGTCATTGGTCAGACAGACACAGCCTCCTCTTCTATCAGCTCCTTGGTGAAGGGACAAGGTTATGCGCCCGGTCCAGCCACAAGCTCCTGCTCCAAATGCCCCTCCCAGTTACCTTCAGCCTCCCCCACTCCCAGTGCTAGTCCCAGCACAGATGGGGCTCAGAAAGGGCCGGTGCAGCATCCCCTTAAACCTGCTGCGGAATCGCCGCTGCTGCTGCTGGGCTTCGACAGGAGACGTACATGCTTTTGACATATTGCCCTGGTAGTTTAAGAGTGTTTTAGAAAATCACAAATTAACATAATTTTTTAAAAAGTACTTATGGTGTTTCATATATATGTGTTTAATGTAAAAGTTCAAAACCCTAAAATTTGATATTTTGTATCTTGGACACATACGGGGATGCAGAAGGGGGTGTTTGTGAGTGAGAGAGAGATTGTTAGATGACATGGCAAAACCATTCCTGCCACTAGAGGGCAGGAGACCTGACAAGATGCCTGTCAGACTGTAATGGCCAAACCGTATCCCGAAAGCGCCGTAGTGTGTGCAGGTTTTCTCTGCAACTCTCAAATTAGATTGCTAATTAGAGGACTGATTGGCTGAAGAGTCCTCACACCTAGCTCTGAACAGCTGACCTAAAGGCTATCCTAAAACCCGGCATACACACCGGCCCATTACGAATAAGATGTAGTTGCTGTAATGCGAAGGAGCAGACCCACCATGGCTGCAGGCTGGAGCGTAAGACTTTCTGACAGTGCAGTCAGAAAGGTGAGGAAATGCAGTTTCATGGCTTCAGTGGGATTTCATTGTAGCCATCCTGTACTGTACTACAAAACACATACTCTGGACACTATTATTCAAATAGAAAGTTTATCTGTAGTGCTGTGAAAAATATAATTCAGTTGCATGTCTTTTGAAAGTAAACTGCACACTGACATGCGCATTTAGTTTAATGAAATACATCCAGAAATAAACGTAACACTGGCATCGTCTATTATGTCTCCGACGCAAAGGTGTGATTCAGTGTCACCCATGCCCTGGAAGGCAGGGAGAGGGCTGTCAACCTGCGTACTCTCTCTTCTGTTCTCCATCTGTCTCCATGCTCCAGTGGCACGTTTTAGCTCCTACGGGGCCCGTAATGATGCAAGCGCCTTACTGCGCCGCATGGAACGCGCTCGCAACGCTGCGGCGGCAGCTGCGGCCTGGAGGCACGAGGAGACGGCACGCAGAAACTCGGGAAGAGCACTTAGTCCCTGTGACAAAATAGATGGAATTAGTGGAAAACTGGGAAAATGTGTGTAGATCATATGTAGATCATTATACACACGGTACATTTTCTTCATCAGAAGCCATAAACTGCATATCTTTGATTTATTTTTTTTGTTTTAATGCAAGAAGGAATGACGTCTTTGTGTGCTGCCGTACTTCTGCGGGGGGTGGGAAAGCTGCCACTAGAAAGGTTTCCCTCCTTCTTAACCACCAGCAACAGGTTTGTTCTTGGGCCACAAGGCCTGTTTTTTATTTTTTATTTTTTGCAGTGATTAAAAATAACCCGTAAGTGGGTTAACTGCCGCGCTCTAACGCATCCTGTCAGCACCTCCTTTTTCTTTGCCTTTGCAGTTCTGAAGATGATGCATGAGATGGAGCATGGTGGATCCTCGCCAATTCTTGCAGCAAAGATAAAAAAAGCTAAGGGCCGCTGAGTGTCTGCGCATCTTTTGGGATTGGGGAGGGATGGCGAGGGGAGGGGGGCGTGGAGGGGACTGGGGATTTGCACCTGGTGCCATAGGCTTTGGGAAGAATGGCTCCATTCAGCACTTCTATCGCCGCACCTGCATCTGAAACACCAGAAGTCCCTGAGGTGAGCCTTTCCGGCCTGAGCTGAGTCAGTGATTCAGCCCCCATCAGTTCCACTGTTTGTCCTGCAGGGGGCAGCAAACCTTCACCAATTTTGCGATTGACCAGGAACGGGTCGCCTGTGGCTTTTTGGATGTTCTATCCGTGCTCTGTTGGTACTTCTTGTACGCTGGCAAAGCCGCTAACAAGCACCGCTCTTCACAGAACCGCGGAGTTTAAACGACAGGGAGCAGGACTGTGGTCAGTCTGCAGGCCCCGGGGACTTGCACTCCGCCTACAGCCTGTCAAGTCTCCAGCTAGCCTGCCCACAGAGACTTGGACCTGCTATCCTGATTGCAATAGCACGGGGGCAGTCAGAAGCCTGTGAAGAGCAGTGTTCCATACAGCAAACGTCACACCGCAACAAACCTTTGCCCAGCAAATCCACACCCACCTCAGCCTTCCAAATCCCACAGTGATCTAGGCTCTGATCGGGAGGAAACAGGTGCAGAATGTACAAAAAAATAAGCAACCAGTTTTTAGACAGAGCAGTGTTAATTAGTGTTAATTAATGCAGGATTGGCGTCCCGACAGAACTGTGTCAGCGAGCTCTCCTGTGGCATCGCCTCACTTTGGTTAGGTGCTGAAGAGGAGGAACAGATGAGCTGTACATCTTGGACAGAAAAAGAGGGACTCCGCCCACCTCAATGCTGCAGCACTTTGCTGAAGAGTTAATGCAGGTGACACACTTCAAAACCCAATGACCCCCCCCCCCGTCCCTCAGCACCCTCCATGACAAGGTCTGTGTTTGGGAGAACTACCCAACACCATTTGTCAACTGCAGACAGTTCAGGTCAGCTTCTTAGGACAGCTGGAAGTCCCAAGGACAGCCCCGTGCTGAACTGTGCCAGCCAGAATGCCTTTGCCCTCTACAGGGGCAATGAGCACTTTTTAAAAACATACACACAGGAACACACACACACGCACACACACTTGTTCCATCTTTCTTTCTCAGTCCTAGTAATAGAGAGAAATGATAAGCCAACAGACAGGTGCATACTCCTGATACACAACAAGACACACTGACTTGCCCCAAGTGCGCAGATGACAACTCACTAGCAAAATATATCTGATAGCATAAGAAGCATTACGAAGGCATCTCCATAGATTCAATCCATATTGCTCCAATTCCTCATATTTGATAGCTTTTTTGACAGTTTATCTAGGGCTGAACTCTTCAGAACAACTAAATTTTCCACTGCCCCCAGGGTAATGACATTTTTAATGTCTTCTGACCTGAAGTAATCCCCATGTGTGTTCTAGTGGCCATGAATCATCCGGAGCAATAAAGTTGTCACAGGGTTCAACTTTGTGATAGTAAAAGTCTGATGGTATCTGTTTTTAATTGCACATAAACCATCTGCATCTGCTGCTGCTACTACTACCACAATGTACTCCTACTACAACAACTACTCCTACTACCACAATGTACTCCTACTACAACAACTACTCCTACTACCACGACTACTCCTACTACAACAACTACTCCTACTACCACGACTACTCCTACTACAACTACTCCTACTACCACGACTACTCCTACTACAACAACTACTCCTACTACCACGACTACTCCTACTACAACTATTACTATTAATAATGATAACAATAATAATATCCATGTTCCCCCACAAGGACAATCCCTCCAGTCACCATTATCTAAAGACATTCTAGAGAGATTTAATGTTTCTGAATGATCTACAGAACTCTAATGTGGCAGTGCTTATAGATTATTTAGATTATTATACATCTCATTAATTGCGAATGATTCCAGAGCACAGTGGCGCATTTCGGCTGCACGGTTCCCCAGTGTGTATCACCGTAGCCTCCCGCCTTTAGAGACTGGGCCTTGAATGCCGCTTTCAGCTCTTCGCATTCGTGAGGGATTCCTCTGGCTTCTCCGGTTTCTCGCTGCAGTCCAACAACCACACAGCTAGGCGAATTGGCATCTCTCTATCGCCCATATTGTGTGCATGAGTACGTGTGTGCCATGTCACAGGCTGGCATCCAGCCCGGGGTGTCCCCTGCCTTGTGCACTATGCTGCCTGGGATGGGCTCCAGACTCTGTCTAACCTTGCACTATATAAGCACAATGAAATATGGATGGATTAATACACTAAAATGAAAACACATATACATCTAAATAAATGTAAAAAAAGTCTTTCTTAGCAGAGACTGTTATAATATCTGAATGTCACATAATAGTACCTGCAGTATACATTTCCAGTCTACACATTCTGTGATGTTAATTAATGTGGTTTACTACCATCCAAAATAATGTCATGTTTTCTGCAAAAGTAATCGGTTTGTTAAATATGGCTGAATCGATGTAATTTATTCCTGTTAGGAAGAGTGGCTGGCCAAACACAGCGCATCCTGGAACATTCACTGCACGCGCCCAGCTGGAGGTCGCGAAAACCACACTTCTCTTTCCTGCTGTCTGGCCAATTCTGCACCCGGGCGCAGGGCTCGCCCCAGACATCCTCTGCCTTTACACGTACAGCCTTTTATAACGCATAGAACTTCACATAACTTCCTTTACTGCATTCACAGAGAAAACCAAAAGTTAGCTAAACAAGAGCTTTGATTTGCCAATCCATGCTACATAAATGGTTTAACAGCTGTAAGTGTATCAGTATTCTTTAGGGACAATTACCCCCCCCCCCCCCCCCCCTTTTTAAAAAGAAATTTATAAAAACTGTGTCCAGGCATGTAGTATGTAGTATGTAGTATGCAGTGTATTAGTATTGGTGTAAAGCAAAATGAACAAAATGCTAACTGTCTTTTTTTAAACAAAATTCTCTGTTGTCTACATTTCTGTTTTCATTTCACGCATCCAGGTCCTGTGTTGAGAAGCTACATATTATGCCTACTTGTATTCTGTATGGATTTAACTGTGACTATGTGTAAGAAAAATCCAGAACCAGTGTCTTAGCGTACCCAGAAACTACCCCAGTCCAGTGACCAGGCCAATGAAAAATTTATATTCTCAGAATGTTAATTGAGACATTTAAATGTCAAAAATTGCATAACTAGACACAGTGTTTGCGAGCTGCAAGCTGCTTGGAAAGACGTCTGCAAATCAAGCTTGTGTCTGCAGACAGGGAAACGCATTACTACGGCCACGCAGATTGCCATTGGCTCACGTGACAGGAAAACGGCCAGCAGGCTGGCATGAATGAAAGGTAAATAATGCACCAGTGACATTTGTACATTAAAAACCTCAGTAACTATAAATTTGGAAGCAGGTCATTCCCATTATCTACATGTTCCAGGGGAGGAGGGGAGATTACCTCAAACAGAGAAGGTCAAAGGTCGGGATTCCAGGTGCTATGGGATGTTTGCTTATGAACTTAGGTCTGTTAGAATTGCCTACATTGATGCAAAACATGACAACATAATCAGAAATGACCTTCAAGGCCTGTCTGCGGCCACACGTTCCGAGAAAATAGTCCAAGAAATTAAAATTAGAAGTTTTAGCAGCCAAAATGGAAGACTATTATTTTGTTTGCAAAATTTTTGTAAAGTTATGTAAAAAGTGTAGTGAATCTGATCTTTTAGCTACTGTTAAAGTCAAATGGATCTAATGGGGCTTAAAATCTAACCTTGAGTTTTATAAGAAACAGTAGTAAAAATATTTCATTTCATATAATTGTTTTGAAAATGCATTTTTTCTTTGACTGGAAAATGTGACACATTTGTGACCGTTAAAAAGCATTATTTTTACACGATATAGTGATACTTCAGACATAAAAAATGCCAAAACAAAAACAGCCAGACACTAATGTTTGTGTGATTTTTTTTATTTCAAAGGGTTTGTGTTGTGGTGAGTCATTCTTCCCTGAAACAGTTGGGCGTCTGCCAGTCATGGTGCATGCTTTTTCTCTGTGCACGGTGTCTGCCCTTTCTCTGAGCTGAAATGCTGGCATATACTGACCTGGCCGACAGCGAACCATTCATCCAGGTGACTGTAGTTATTCTACAGTTATGGCAGTGTTATTTAGCAGTGCCTCCTTTCAAACATGGTCAACAGGGTAATGATCTATACTGGCCTATAATGGCTGTTGTCAGATTTCAAATAGTGACAACACAGATTCTTGAAAAATTACAATTTCTCTGCATCTATTTATTTACTTATGTATATATTAAGTGTAATTGGGTCGGAATTGGAAAAAAAGCACACTAAGCAAAATCTCTGAGTCATTCAAAGAAGTTATTATACAAATGACAAGAGTAAAAAGTGGGAATTGGCCAGTGCATTATCATCTGCGCCTGGTCCCCATACAAACACTTGCCTTACTGAGGTCTTTGGTTCAAGTGACATCCTCACCTTCTGCAGAAATACTGGGCATGGACCACCCAAAAGGATTTACCTACAGGCTCCTTTCTTCCATAGATGATGCTCTAAATGTCCTGCTGCTGTAGCTCTATCTGTGTCTAACACATGTGGCTGGTCCTTTCTAGTGATCCCCGTGAAACTCTTTTGTATTCCTCTCTGCACAGTTTACTCCAAAGCCAAGATGACACCCACGCTCCTCACACCCCCCACTGCGGAATGTTTTGGTGAATGATGTTTGCCAAAAAGACATGCCATTTCAATCTCGTGTAGCTACTTGCACACTTACTGATTTATTTCCACTAAACAAATTCAGCTGGAGTATCTCGCCGAAGCGTTTAGGTGCAGGGACCCATATAAAGCAGCTTTAAGTCACAACTTCTATATTCCCCATGTGCTGTGCCACATGTAGCAGATCCCCCTAAAATTAACATGAAATGGTACAGTCTACTTTGTTAAATGGTACAGTCTACTTTGTGAAATGGTACAGTCTACTTTGTACTCTGACCACGACTATTGCATATCTTGACACAAGTTAAGTAGCATTGTATATCCCACATTGTATATCCCAATGTTTTGTTGTTTTCCTTTAGTGGCTAGGAATAAAACTTTCCATGACACATAATTTTCACCTGCTATCTAACTATAGTAGTTAAAAAACATGACGTTCACCCCTGCAGAGAGCACCGATAGCAGTATCTGGTAAACAACACTACCATCCAATTTTGCGATAGATCTTCTTGTTTTCACTTTGTGTTTGTTTGAAAATAATACACAGACATGCATTTTTAAATCAATGTGGTGGCAGCACTTCAATAGGACTCCGGCATGTGCTAGTCGATTGACCAGATGACAAAGCTGATCACTAAATCTACTAATCCCATGATAAAGTAACGTTTGCCAATAACATTTTTTTTTCAATCCAACTATAACTTTGAAGCATATATTTTTGCTTCCTTTGATCCTGTCTTTAAATACACTAGGTAAAAAGTGTGTATAGAATTACTTAACAGAATTACATTTTTAGGACATTTTTATGACATCAGCTATGAAGTTTGAAATTACATTTACCAAGTTGCCTTATTTAGAAGCGGTTAAAACGGCTAAGCATTACATCCTAAATATGAAAATCTATGGATAAAAGACCACACCCAGCAAACCTGTACCCAAACACAGACAGCAGTGTCCAGTCACGTTTTTTCTAGGGGCTGTAGGATAATTATTTTAAGGAACTTGTCGGCCCGGCAAAACATAATTACAAATCATTTACAAATAAAACCTCCCAAAGGAAGACACTGTATATAATACTTCCAAAATACTTTACAGTTTACATTTAAAGTCTGCCAGAAAAGCAGATAATTCCTGTGTTCTTAATAGACCAGGTGTTATTTCCATATCAAAGCGATATTTTAAGGACCAGAAGGATAATATAAGTAACATAAATATGGACAGAAGAAAATGTCACGGCCATAATAACATTTGTATGAAGTGCAATAAAGGGTAAATGAACTTGAGATCATATTTGTTTTAAGAACGATTTTGCATAACTTAGGAATAAATTGATATTCAGTCACAAAATTATTTGAATGCGCAGAGCAGCCCCTTGTGAGTGCCTGATGCATCGCACGTTTTACCCCGTTTGTGAATTGTCTACATATTTCAAGTTATTTTACAAATCTCCTTTGCCTCGGCTTGCTTACGACCAGAACATGTTTGTACATGATTACACTTATTATGCAAACACAACAGTATCTTGTTCATTATGTTGGGAGTTATTATTATGTTATGAACCTTGTTACAGTCATTTTACGAACAAATTAATTGGACTTACAAAACATCCAGTCAGCTGATCATTGCAATTTGTCATTTAATAACAGCATAAAGCCATAGTTGTTTAACCATTTCATAATTGTCATTCAGTCTCATATTTTGTGTCCCGAAAGCTTTTCCCCCTCACACATTCACTCGTAAGTCCTGTTCCTGTATACTTCCAGAAACCTCATTGAGACTGTCTGGCAACTTTGATGTTCAGCCTATCCTTTTCATCTGAGATGCTCTCCTTTTATTTTGCAGGTCAGTTTTATGAACCATCTGGAAGGTTACTGTGGAAACAGAGAAGGATGCCATGGCAACATTAAAGGGGGTTACCCGGGAAACTGTGGTAGCTATGGAGACTGTGTCACGAGGCGGGATTAGTAGTATCCATTCAAAGGCGTGTTTCACTTTGATCTTTCTTATTCTCCATGTACGTCACATGAGAGATGTCCAAAATGATTCCATCATCCACCAATGATTTTTTCTTCTTATTTCGTCCTCCCCTAGTCTTCGCAACGTCAGGCTCTTTTGGAAACACGTTGTTTAGTCATGAACTAGAGGTGCAAGGGAAACCGAGCACAATAAAATTTAGATCTACCAATTACACACAGTTATGCTTCGCTAAAGCTATAAAACAGGTGTACAATTCATTGTATTTGGTTTGCATTTTTCTCAGTTGTCAGTTATCATACAACAAAGGATCTATGGTGAACGTTAATTTGAGAAAAAATGTTGGTGATCGCAGTGAATTCAAGACGCTGTCAAAATAATACTTTAATTCCTTATAAACACCCCCCATCCTAGCTTCATTCATTTTTACAACAATATATTATTGGTTATACGCTTTTAAAAGACACTTCAAATACGAAGTAGATCGCACGTTACAAATAGAACACTGACAGTAAACATGGTCTCTTTCGTTTACAACACACAAAACGAGAGCTACCATACAGAGCGACTGCTGACTTCTATTTAACTCCCACGGAACGAAAGCAGCACAGGAGATCGTGTCGGAAACACACTGCGACGCGTCTTTCTAACGGAGCGGCGGCTCACTGGACCCACAGGGCACGTAAATCTATTGCGTTGCCTCCACATAGTTGCACAGACAAAAGTCCACAACTAACATGAGCGAAAGAAAAGCACATTTGGAATAGAATTATCCCCGATCCCCGCCCGACGGGCTTTACACGTCTGTGAAAATCTGCTTGATGTTCACGCAGTTCTGGTTATTCTGAGTGGCAAAGTTGGGCGGCTTGAAGGAATTGTTGATGCCCTCCTCTATCACCATGTACTCCGATTTGCTGAGGGAGGACGCGCTGCGTGTCCTTTTTAGCTCCTCCGCGGAGGACAGATGTTGGCAGCTGCCCACTTGCAGGTACTGGGCGTGCTCCTCTCCTTCCGTCTCCCGGTGGTAGAAGTAGTTGAAGTTGGAGACGATGACCGGCACCGGCAAGGCGATGGTCAGCACGCCGGCGATGGCACACAAGGAGCCGACGATTTTCCCACCTATGGTGACGGGATGCATGTCCCCGTAGCCGACCGTGGTCATGGTGACCACAGCCCACCAGAAGGCATCAGGTATGCTACTGAAACTGGATGTGGGGTCGTCCGCCTCCGCGAAGTAGACGGCGCTGGAGAAGAGGATCACCCCAATGAACAGAAAGAAAATCAGCAGCCCCAGTTCCCGCATGCTGGCTTTCAGCGTCTGCCCTAAGATCTGGAGCCCCTTGGAGTGCCGGGAGAGCTTGAAGATACGGAAGACCCGCACCAGCCTGATCACCCTCAGGATGGCCAGGGACATCGCCTGCTGCCCGTTGCCCTGCCTCTCCGCCAGCTCCGTGCCCAGCGTGATGAAATAAGGCACGATGGCCACGATGTCGATGATGTTCATGATGTTCTTCGAGAAGGTGGCTTTGCTGGGGCAGGCGAAGAACCTGACGAGCAGCTCGAAGGAGAACCAGATGATGCATAGGGTCTCTATAACAAAGAAGGGGTCGGTGAAGGTATTTGAAGGATAAGGGCCCGTCCCGTTAGTGAGGGGCGCCACTGTGCTCAGGTCTTTATCGTCCCGGAATTCGGGCAAAGTTTCCAGGCAAAAGATCACGATGGATATTAGAATAACCAGCACGGAGACAATAGCAATCCCCCTGGCCGGACCCGAGCTCTCGGGGTACTCAAACAAGAGCCACACCTGTCTTTGGAATTCATGGTTGGGTAGGGGACGTTCCTCCTCCTTGATGAAGCCCTCATCCTCCCGGAATTTCTCCATAGCCTCTTCCCCCAGCTCGTAAAAGCGGATCTCCTCGGAGAAGATGTCAATGGGCACGTTGACAGGTCTCCGGATGCGCCCTCCGGACTGGTAGTAGTAGAGGATGGCATCGAAGCTGGGTCGGTTCCGGTCAAAGAAGTACTCGTTCCTCAAGGGATCGAAGTAGCGCATCCGCTTTTTGGGGTCCCCGAGCAGGGTGTCGGGGAACTGGTTGAAAGTTTTGAGCTGCGTCTCGAAGCGCAAGCCGGAGATGTTGATGACCACCCTCTCGCAGCACTCGTGGTCGGGCTCGTAGCGCTCCAAGGAGAGGTGGCCGGGCAGGGCTGCGCTCTCCTCCAGCATGTTGTCGCAAGCAACAACTGTCATGGTTTCGTGGTCGTTCTCCGTGTATCCGTGGTTGATGATATTGCTGCCCTTGCGCTTGGTAGACGACGGAGGAGGCGAGGCGAGGAGGCTGAAGTGGTCGTCCATACAGGTGCTATAGGATGGAGGAGCAGGAGAAGCCAGCCGCGCCCCCCCACCCCCCACCCCAGTAGCTCCACCGAGCTGGAGCCGCCGAGTCCTCTCGCCTCTTCCTCCGTCTCAGCCTGATCTTTCTCACTATACTATGGGGCGCACACTGGGGGGCTTATAAACGTGCGCTCCCGCCCCCCAGCCTTTGGCACACTTCCACCCGTCTCCCAATCGCAACCTAAATAGGCACCAGCATCAAAGCCTTAGGTGCCACCCCGCGCCCAGCAAACTGTTGAAAGGAGCCCGACAGCATATTCTCACCCAGACCGCTATTTGGCCAAATTATTACCCGCAACCCAGAATATCTCTGATCATCCACAATAAACTCGGCATTCCTTTAAACCTGCGCTAATTAATTTATATTTCGACTATGTGTTTTACAAGAGTTAACAATGAGTCATATAAAAATGCATAATTGCTTCTTCTAATGAAATGCAAATGTTTCGGTTTGATTAGGCTTGTTATGGTTGTTTCTTCGTGGAGAATACGGTGATGCGTAATATCAGAATTTAAGAAAATGATGGCGTGAATATTAGATAGATTAGATTGATATTATGCAAATTAAACATGAAATAGAATTGCACGCAATTATGCCGGGGTCCAAGCTGCCAGCAGTCGGGGATTCTCGCAGTCGGCTACCTATACGGACTGGAAGGCGTGCGGTCGGGGTGTCAGGCAGGCGGGACCGGCCAGGGCCCAAAGAAGCAGATAATTACCTCCGCAATGCCGAGTGATCTTGCCGAGACTAGTGATCTTGTTATTGAGAGCTGCACACATATTATCAATGTTTGTTTGTAGAACGTCAGTGAAAATATGTTATGTCTTATAAGGGTTGAACTTGTACCAGTTTTTACAACCACTAGGGGGATTCCAGGACAGTATGATAGTATGTCAAGAGAAACTTTCAAAAAATTTCAGATTGAAATTTCAGATTAAATGTAACCAAATTTGGCAGATTAATTGCATGGCTTGTGAAGAATCGGCTGGCCAAATTTGGTCCAATTTTGAGAATCTTGTGGCAAGTTTGAACACGCTATGTAAAATAGCACTGAATGCCCGAAGAAATCTAGCCAAGTTTAGAGCATAAAAAGTAGGAAATCGTCTTGAGCCCCAATGTAAAACATCACACATCACACCCCCCATTCACAGTACTCACTTGTCCCTGGGTGAAAAATCCACAGACATTATGAAAAAGTAGGTCCAGCATATTTCATAAAATGGCAGGAAAATTTTATAGGCAACAGTGGGTGTGGTCCTGTCCTGAACACATTGAAATAAAGTTTTTGAATGTAAGAGTCACGGTTCCCAAGTTATTAAACGAAATGCATTTGGTAATAGGTATTAAAACAAGAGGGTTCATCGCCCAAAATAAGTTGCAAAACCTGGAGTGTCGGTGTAGCCCATTATAAATGATGACGGGAACATGTTTAGTCTGCACACTGAATCAGATGGGAGGTGTTGTGTGTGTGTGTGTGCATGTGTGTGTGTGTGTGAGTCTCGCAGGAGCAGTACAGGTTAGAGGACGGGTGTTGGGTGCTCGGTATGTCACTGTCAACAGGGGCATAGGTGTGTGGGGGTGTGCTGAGTAAGACTGAGCAAAACAGCTGCAGAATATTTTCAGTCAAGGTCTCACTGTTAAACATGTGCATATTTTAGTGTTTGACAAAGGGTGTGAACATGAGCCGCCGCAGTGCTGGCTGCCTTAATGGTCTTCTGCCATGCAATAAAGCAAACGGGAACTGTCCGTAGTGCTGAAACTGAATACTGAACATTTCGGAAAGGGCAGTCGAGACTGGTCATTTGCATGTTTAAAATATGCAGTTTAAAACAACATAACACAATTGCTATTGTATTGCATTTCATTGAATTTAAATGCTAACAAGACCTGCGACTTCCACAAAAGTATGTAGGCTCTATTGTGAGGGGTAGTGGTGTGGCCACTGATGATTTTAACTGTATTGATTTGCCTGATCTGCCCAAGCTTTTCGACAATGTGTATATATATCTGTGAGTTATTCCTATTAACTCAGATTCTTGATTTGGCTAAACATTTGAAAGTTTCAATCCATTCCATCCCCTTCTCCCGCTGAAAATGAAAATAGTTCCAATAACACTTGCTGTAAAGTCTCCTGTCACCATACTGAACATGCCAGTTTATGCTCATTGTTGGTAACAAGCGGCCGCTGGTACATAGTCCTCATGTCCTCCTCTGCTTGGGCCGTTTTGCAGAAGCTAGGAGCAGTCCCACTCACTGCTGTTGATTCTCGTTCCTTTCTGTAGTGGACGACAGCATCGATCAGGTACGTCCTTGACCAACAGGTCTGCCAGATGTGCAAAGGGTGCTGCGAGGAAAAATGGCTCCTGGTTGTCTGAGTATTTGTGATAGAATTTGGATAAGAACCTAGATTTGGCAAGTCTCCCGGTTATTCAGTAACTCTACAAGTCCAGTAGTATGGTCTCGTGTTAGAAGAACAGGCAAAAGGTACAGTACACTGTGACTGATGTAGGTCAGTTTATTCAGTGGAGTGGTATGTATTATATAAGAGCAGAAGGCACTTAATTCCATAAGCATGAATCAGTATTTGATAAACCATCAATCACATAAGGAACATTGCACCCATCGTCTGTCTCCCTGAAGGTAGCTGTTGACACTCATTAATAGTACATCTATCTTCTAAACACTTATCCAGGTCAGGCTTGTTTGGAGCATGTCCCAGGCATCAGAGCTGGTGTACACCCTCCACAGGATGTCTCGTCTATCACAGGCCTCAGGCATGCATGCATCATGGGCTATTTTAGCAAAGCCAGTTAGCCTGACTGCAGGAGGAAGCCCACATAACATGGGAAGAACACGCAAACTCCACATACAGAGCAGAAGCAGGACTGGAATGGCCAGCCCAGGTCTGAAACAACAGTGCTACTACTACTTCACAAAGTGCGTGCATTCGTTATCACGAACCGTCGCATTTAACCCGGATGTTTTCTGTCACAGGTTGTATGCCAGCGCGTTCTCTGTAAGTTGGATGTACTTAACCCGGGGACAGCCTGGACATTTGTATAAACTAAACACAAATAATGCCGGGTTGTAAGTGCTGTTCACTGACATTCAGAAGCAAAACCATGTGTCACCATGTGTGAAGCCCAGGCAGAGAGCAGCACTGGTGCCCAAAGTCACGGAAGTACTTATTAGCCATCATAGCACTGACTATATGAATTGCATCAGCCATGCGGCACAATCAATGCAGTTAGCTATAAATGAATGGCATGCGGTGCAATGGCAGCATGACAGCTCTCAGCTAGCAATGGTTATAAAAAGCCGCTGCTAGGCAGAGCGGCCCTCAAAGCAGCCGGCAAGTTTTGCCACATGTACAAACTTCTTCCTGTTCAACTGCAGTCTTTAGTGCAGAACACCAGAATGTAGCCAGTGAAATAGATTTTAAAAATGACAGGATGAGAAAGCCCCAGTGTCAGCGATCTTTAATCTCTCACCAGATCATTAACAGACATTTTTCAAGGAAGGAGACTGTGAGAGAGTGCAGAAAATGGCACGATTCATTTTTGTCCGGCTGCTTCTGTAATAGAGGGAGGTTATCGATTATTGAGATTTAAGGCATCCCTGCCTCTTTCTCTTGCCCTCTTTTTCTCAGCGTCTTCCTGACTTTTTTTGGGTATTAATTTTTCGTTCATCTTCGCCGGGAAAGGACAGGCAGCTCTAAAAGCAGTCAGCAGTGGCATCAACAAGACCTGCTCCCCAACAACTCTAAACAGCACGTCACTCCTGTCTTTTCCCTTCTAGAAGCATCTACCCCCCATTATAGAGCTGGCTTCCTGCATTCCGACGGGCTCAGTGAGGGGCCTGCATATGTCGAGCAGACGGACGGGCATGCGGGACCAGACGTCACGTCAGGAGGGAGCTGTCCCACGGAGATCCGTGAAGGCCTTGCAGCTCTCTGGGGGGGGGCGGGGGTAATCGTTTCCGGAGATGAGCACTGATTTATACTCAGGAAGATGCTTAAGGGCAGACTGAATTCAATGACCTTTTCAGGCACATCTCGTTGTACCTACATACGTGTGCATAAATAATGAATGCTCTTGATGTTTGAAATATGTGTCCTTGATACCAATGGAGGACAGTTTTGTCTTTTATGTCATTCAGTTTTTAGTGCTTTAGGCTTATGTAAAATATTTACAGGTGCTTTATGAATACAATCATATAATTCTTTAAAAGCACTGACTCAGAGGTTTGTTAAATTAGGGGAAGAGACAATTATGTGACTGCACATTTTTTTAGAGTGGACGCTTTTACATCAGGGCTCCCTGTAATCGAAAAAATAAAATGACTCAGCTTAAAGTGAACTAATATATAGCCTCTACAGCCTTTTTACTATTATCATTATTATTTGCTCTGTTGTGACATTTATGCGCCTGCTGTCAGCTTATCTAATGAGATTGCCTTACACATTGCTCCAGGACTCCTTCCTGTGAAGCCACCTAAGATCCCGAAGAGAAACTCCATGACGCCCCATGAATAAAACATGAACGGCTCCCTCTGCCCATCCCAATGTCAAATACTTACATCTGTTCCAACGCTGTGTCTAAATAAATATGTAAATTTCGGTGTGTGGTCAAAGGTCTGGACCAGAGACTGTAACCAGACAGGGAACATTACCTTCTTTGTCAGGAATAACTAAACCCCCATCTAGCCAGTGCACACATGCAGAATTCATTATGGATTTTATTCCAGCATTTGATTCCAGTGGAGTCACTGGACACTGTGTTGGACATATGTGTATTGATGCCAGGTCGAAGCTATTTGGTTAGTCAGAGCGACACAACATGGATACATCTCCCTCCATGCATCAAGCCCACGGAATGACATACCCCACGGGCATGGGATTGCCTATACGGGGATTGCCCTGGGCTGGAGGCCCATGCCAACCAGCTCCATTGGCTGCCTCTGCCTTTGCCTGTATGCCAAGATGGAGGCCGTGGCGTAGTGCGAGATGGGCGCGCCGCATGTGAGCACGCTCAGACTCACACCCACCAGAGCGTATGCAAGGACGTGCGCGTGCACTTTAGCAGAGACTCGCAGTGACAGCACATGCAGATGTGCATTTGCACTTAAAAGCACACGTGGAATTGTAATATATGCACAAAACATGCCAACAGCGGCACGTCACGTGATTCCATGTCTAATTTCAGTTATGCTGCTCTAGGGGACAGAAAAAAAGCATACTGTTAATGCCAAAAACACAAGTGTTTAAAACTGCACATTGACACCTACAGTTTAAAAACAGCTTGGAGTCTGTTCCTGAGACATACATTTTCTCACCTCCTGCCTCACTGATTCTGCCTTCGCTTTGAGTCTGTTTTTTCTCTCCATTTTTTCCATTTACAGCTTCTACTTCGGCAAGTAGAAAATGTATAAAAGGCAGGCGCTTTTCATCTCTCACTGTCAGTACATCGCACCGAGAGCAAACGTTCATTGTCAGGTGTTTCAGTGTCGACACAAACACCCCCTCCCACAGCAGCCAGCCCGACTCGCTGAAGCTCCTTGTTAGAGTTTTGATCAGGGTCTGGACTGTCATCAAATGTCAGTGTGGGGGAATAAAATATAAATACTCTGGGTAAAATTACATATAAAGCCAGACTCAAAATAAATGATGCATACCAATCAATAATGTGTTCAATTAGGCAATAGTTTGATGGACTAGCACCCCTAGCAAGGTGTCCCCTGCCTCATTCCCTGTGTTTCCTGGGATAACATACAGCTTGGTTGATGAGCAGTATTAAGGACGGATGGTATAATCCAGGGACTGGCACTGGTATACGGAAAGCTGTCCTGGTGCACCGTCCCCCATTACACAAATCAAGCAAACTCTTTTCTTGAAATGTATGAAATGTGCTGTACTGTCATGTTATCATTCCTCAGTCAAAATAAAATTATAAGTATTATTTAAAAACTTTCGCTAGTCCTGTGGTGTTATCATTACTCAATGCTGATTTTGCGTGCAGATTTACGGACTGACGCACGCACCTCAGTGCACCGGCAATGATGTGCACACTGCTGTGCACAGATACTTGTGTGCCGGACCATAAGGTGCACGTCTCAGGCTTGTATGTTGGGTTCAACTGCATTGCTTTGAATTATTATAGAAATAATTCACTCTTGTCCTGTTATTTTCATTTTAAATTAACCCACTACCAAATATAGCAGCTTGTTAAAACTTGAACATGTGATTTTTCTGGGGCACAGCAAATGAATACTTGGGCGTGTGCCCCAGTAAACGTAGTCTAGTGGTGCCCATGGTATGATCAGAACAAAGGAATAAAACAATAATATGTATGCAATATAGGTAAAGTAATGGGTATAGTTTACTATATACAGTATGGGGGTGAAGGTCACAGGAAGGTCGTGCCCGGGGGCCGGGGGGGGGGGTTACAGGCACATGGAAACATCTCATCCTCTTCTGACCACCTCCAGACACCTTTGACCTCAATGAAAGTGGAAAATAAAAACCTGATGCTGCCATGATATTTTCCTCCCCTAGTCTAAAACCTGGGGCATTATGGGATATCCTGCAACAGTGCAAAATAACCGCGATGCTGTGGCGAGACCCCTCACTCGCTGTCTGCACATTCATGTGGTTCCCATGGCTAAGGCAACGTGAAGAAGCCGGTGCTATAAACAAATCTGACACGTGTCAGATGCTTTCTTTAGATTATGTAGGAGCCGACTAGATGGTGATGACAAAAATGTCAAACGCACTTACCACAGGACAGGTGGTGAGTAATGACTGTCAGCAGACTCAAGGAATTGGTCACATCTTTTATTACAGGTCAGACGCACTCCCTGTGGAGCACTGGCTCATGGGAACTCATCCAATGCTAAGTTAGGCCCAAGGGACGTTACAGTAAGAAATGTCGGAGGCGAAAGGTGGTGCTGATCAGCCATTGGCTGTTGGGAGATAAAGGGGGAATGCATTGTTTGCCAGCTGGGCCCATATTTTACCCACCCCATGTGGCGTGCATCCATCACGCATCACATTTTCGAGCACCATGACACAAACACCTGGCACAACGGCAGGAAACCTGGCAGCTAGATGATGTGACTATGGTTCACCTCATTTTTATTCCATTGCCTAAGTGACGCATTTTTTCCCACACAAATTTACAATTTTATCCATGTAAAAATGCATTTTTTAGTGGAAAGAACAGGTTATGTACAATAGGGCCCCTAATCCTAACCCGGGACATCAGGTCAGATCTCCGTCGTTGTCATCGGGGTCAATAATAATAACACATAAATAGAGAGAGATGATATAAAAAAGCCTTTGCAGTTCCTCATATCACTCGCTAGTCACCGACCATACTCTCTAAATTCAAAACAAACATTTTTTTTAGGCACTGCTACCAACAATCAGCCATGCACATGATGAATGATGTTTCCGACGGTTCAAGGCTGAGTTACATCATGTGAGTAGTTTAGCAGTGGAGAACGGGGGAAAGGATCTTGGGGGGGCTGCTTTTCTTGCTAAATATGTTTGTTGATATGTCCTCATACGTCTGAGACAAGGGAAAGACCTGTGCGTGTCCTGAGGAGGAGGAGGAGCAGAGATAATAACTGGAAGGAGCGGTAGACTATATGCCAGGCCGGAGGGTGGACTGGAGGGCAGGATGAAGGGCAAACCAAAGTCCATGAGCAGCGAGGCGCCTAAGTGAGCAGGACACCCACTGTTAGAGAATACGTGCCTGGAGGGAGACTCGATTCTCGTGCCAAGCCCAACGGAGGAAGGCGCTACCTGCTTCACCAAGCAGACACACCCACGTATACATGCACACATGGCCTTCCCAGAGGGAATGCATCTCTGTCCAGTTTTCCACACCTACTGGAAGCCATTGGTTGCTTAGGTGAGACTGTGGTTGGCACTGCAAAGTACTTGCTGAATTTGGCATATACTTGCAGTCACCCCCCCCTCCCCCGGGCTCACGACAGATGGTGCATTTCAGGAGCTGGATTAGTGGCAAAGAAAGAGCTGGAACTCATCGAAAAGCAAGTTTAAATGTTTAAATATTTACTGCTTCCCTGCACACATTGAAATGGTTCAGCCCAAGACATAGCCAATCAGAACTGGCTGTTTTATAACTACTTCATCTGTCATGCAGTCCAGGAATCCCCAATATACCGAGTCAAAGGGCTTGGTGTCCAATGAAGATAGAGAGCAGCTGAGCTTTACACAGATAACTGTTTATTGCCTTTTTCGGATATTACAATATAGCATAGGTTACATAGAAGCTGTGATATGTGACACTATATGAAACTAAATTGAGATAACTTTCTGAATTTAATGTATGATTTATAATAGTGGATATTTATGTATAGGATATGATTGAGGAAGATTAAACCTCCATTTCAGAGCTGTGACACAGAAAAAGGGAAATTAAATGTGAATATAAATTATGGAGAAAAATAAACTTATGAATAGCTTGTTAAAAGACGCAAAGAATTTCAGCGACTCTCACTCTATAAATAAATACATAAAAAATAAATAGACAAAGTAAATAAATGAAATGGGTCTGCTTTCAAAGCACGCTGTCCTACTCATACTTCCATGTGGACAGGAAATAAATAGGAATAAGATTGAGATGGAGATGGAAGAGCCGTATCAATAATGAAACCCAGCAGCCCCTGGGATAATTTAGTCCCCGACTTAATGATCGAACTGAAGGCTGCTGCAGGCATTCGGTCCTGCTTAACAGCAGAGTCATTTATACTTTGTGGACCTTTCTATGGCAATTACATCACATTCTCTCTCGGCCTGTGCTGGCAGCTGGCATCGAGATTCTTTCCTCTTCGGTTTGAGTGTCCCTCCATGTCCCGCTCTCGTAATTCCATTAGCATACAGGAAGCACAGGCCCCCGAATGCTCCAATGACCGGCCCCTCGAAGCTTTACCCTTTTCCAAAATGTCACCAACCGGATAGCTCTTCAATCCTACTTGAGATAAGAATCTCATTACACGGTTAGACCAGCCTGCAGCTCATCTTGCATTCCCCACACGAAGAAAGGCAGCGGAAAGCAAATGGTCAAAAATCTACGTGGCCCCACCTTTCATAATGAAGGAGAGAAGTGGCAGAAGGTCTCTGGGTCCTCTCGTCCTCTCATGTAGCATGACAAGGGCGTACGGCTCAGCCACAGTGAAGCTCTCCTGTTTCTGCATGAGGCAAACACCTTCTGTGCTCCACACTGGTATTTTGACTTGTGGCATATTCAAAGCCTACACAGGTAGACTGGAATTTTGCAGCACCCAGTATTATCTGGTAAGGCTTCTTTTTACCAGAGAAGCTAGGAGAGAACTTCTACTGGGAGAAGGTTACTTGTAATTATAGCATGATAATGACTCTGTTCTGATTAGATTTCGTTTGACCACCGTATTAAAAGTATCCATAACGACACACAAACGGACAGAACCAGTTTATCCAACACCCATCATACTAAAATCATTTCAGTTTTTTATCCAAGTATCCAAATGCACAGAAAGGCTGCCACATTCAGTAAGAAAATGACAAGGTGGGGCACATGTTGCAGATTTGTTTTAAGAAATAGATGATTGGCAGTGAGCATTTTAAAATAAGCCCATGAGGAAGGCTTAAGGACATGGGGGATTAATAAAGAGAACCCAGGGCTGGCAGAGTAATGACTCTGTGCAGAAATCTCAGGCCGGCATCGATTCACTGCACTGCTCCAGGGTGCCCGAGAGCCTCGGAAAGGCGGAGAGCATCAAGAGCTTCCCACACCCATTGGAATAGAAACAGCATTGCAACCAGACTTCTGGCTATGACAGTGTTGAAGCACCACCATACTGTCGTACAGTGTAATCAAGTTGGGAGATTCCAAGCATGGATATAAACTCTTCTGGCAGTTTTTCTTTTTTGGATAAAGTAATATCAGAAGTAATAATACAGTGGCATCTAAAGCAGTCCAGGTGCTCTGCTGGCATAGCAACGCCACATCACTTTCCTGCTGTTTGAGTCCAGGTGCTCTGCTGGCATAGC
>JAODKM010000118.1:24920842-24932352 GCA_026780845.1 Petrocephalus sullivani
GCCACATCACTTTCCTGCTGTTTGAGTCCAGGTGCTCTGCTGGCATAGCAACGCCACATCACTTTCCTGCTGTTTGACTAAACACCTACCAAACACCTACCAGGGATGGGTGTTTCAGATAAGGACCCCTGTCCTCTAATTATAAAGCTACAGGGGCTCGTATACCATCCCCCGCTTACCAAATTTCACCACAGCCGAAGGCAAACACAAACCTGGGGGGGGAGGGGGGGGGTTGATGCAGATCAAAGCCCAGATGCTGATTAAATTAATCTCTCATTTCCCTGTGCCCTTTGAAGGGAAGCTGGCCTGATATCCACTTTACAGGCTCCCATCTCTCTTCCACTCGATCCTGACCCAAGTCAACTCACATGTTTAAGTAGCCTTATAATTTACAGTACATCTTGCGTTTATTATTTCTAAACCAGCTTTATGGGTGGTGTACTGCCCATTTTTTCATTTAGGATTTTGATATTACATGCATGTGTATATATGCAGTGTGCTAACGATAGCAGATTGTTCTGGATAAGGAATCATACACATATTCTCCTGATGCTTTGAAAAATGGGCCACATTAAATATTCATTCCAGTTTCAGCTGCCGATACGTACAACTTCTGGAAGAGTGTCGTCTAATGGTGCTAACCGAATAACAGAAGCTATAGGAACTATTCCTTCTTTTAATGCAGGAACTATAGCGGATTTTAGCATCAGAAATGCAATACGTTTGATGCAACAGTGAGGTAAATTACTACGTTTTCCCAGTTTTCAAACGGTAATAGCTGCCACAGCACTAAATCATTCCTGCTGGATGTGTCAGCTGTCACCCGCACTGCCTCCTGAATTGGGATATATGTGATCTGCTTCTGCATGGCCTGTGTCACCTGCTCCAAGAGGTCTACCTGGACTGATGAAGAGACACGACCCTCACGGAAGGCTCTTTCCATCCACTTTCATTTTGCGTGCAGAGAAATCCATTCCTATTCATTTCCCCCGCAGGAGCAGGAGGAGCAGGAGGAGCAGGCCGGCCAGCCTGGGGCGGTCTGAGAGCTGGCACCATTTGGGAATGTCACTAGCTGTCGTAAAAAATCGCTCATAACGTGCCATGCTAACTGCTGTGTGAGCTCCCGTTGTTCTCTCACGACTGGAAACAACTGCCAGGGGGGCGGGCTGTGGAGTGCACAGTCCATAATAATGTCACAACTCATGCTTTACTGGAAGCTTATCTGCTACTCAAAGATAAAGATGATAGCAGATGCAGTGATCATCATCATGTTTACTACAGAACAGTCTGCCTGTCCCGCTGATACTTCGGTCAATGACATATCAAGAGATTGGCTGGGAACAAACTCTTTGAACCCAAACCGACAGAGCACCCTCAGTGCTGTTGAGCTAAACCCATCATTCTTGAAGTGTAAATGCAAGGAAGATTAATTAGCGAATATCTGCACCGTGTCCTTTCGCATCTGACCTCATTTACAGATCGATATCAAAAAGCTGGCAGGCTGGGAAAAACATAAATCATGAAGTGAATATAATTTGGTATGGGGCTTCTGGACTATCTACAAATAAGCACTTTCATTTATGATAAAGACGATGTATTAAAAAGTAAAAACATTCCAAAGAAGCTTAGGAGAATTACAGCTTATTTTTGTACTCAAAAAGTCTTTCAGTGGTTTATATGATGTTTTTGGAATGAAGAACAGAAAATGGAAAGTGCTTGTTAAACCGTCACACACAGCAAGGATCTAACGATAAAGTTCTTTCGTTTCTATTGCAATGCCATGTCAAAGAGTGTTCCCTTATCTGTGCTGGTCAAGGCCAGTGTGGTGGCCTATGCTACCTTCCCTGCTGGGACATCCCCACCCTGGCAAACTTCACGGGCATGTTTCACTGAGTGTTCTTCAATACCAAGAACCCAAAGATCGTACTTGTGGTCTTTGTGATGGGTAGTGGAGAAAATTAGATGTGGAGGTAGGAGACTGAGGCTTTAAATTGGAGCAGGTAAAAAACAGGGTTGGATGGTCCACGTCAAAAAACAGCACAAGCAGATAGATTCTAAGTTGAAAGGAGAATCAGAGATCAGTGAGACAGTCTAGGCATGCTGCAAACAGCAATCAGGGAGGAGGCGAGGTAAACACAAATTGGGAAGAGAACCAGGAACCAGAAGACAAGTATCAGACTAAACACTCAAACTCTCAGAAACTGGGAAGATCTTGCAAACAGAATCCAGAATCACACGAAGTCTGATTGGGACCTCAATCACAGCTGGATAGGGTTCAGTTGTAAATTGAGAACCAGTGGAACAAGTTTTTCAGGTGTGCTCAGGCTGGCATAACTCAGGTAACAGGCACTTCCAGGGAGAGAGGACAGATACGTCAGTCAGGGACTCCCAGGGAAGGAACTGTGACAGTCTTGGCAGGACCGGTCTTGCTAGTGTGCCTTCTAAGAATGAACTTATACATCTTGTTACATTACCAAGAGCAGCATGTGTTATAGTGGGTAAAGCAAATTAACTACCAGGAAACTGAAAATTTACATTTAACAATTAAAAAGGACTTAAACTTTAAACTTAATCTTAAACAGCTAGCATATATTTCCACTGGTAAGAGGAGCAATGTCTTAGCTCAGTCAGTCAGCCAAGACAAAAGGCCTGTGGAAATTGTAAATCATTTTAAATGGAAGGTTACTCTGCAAACCCCTATGTTTTGTGTTTGTCTTCTCTCCTGCAGCTACAGTACCAAAGCCTGGAAATGGAGAACAGCTTTGTGTTTCTTGGAGTTGGCCCACAACGAGAGCCAGAACATATGGTCACGATGGCTCGTGACCTAATCCAGTGAACTTTCCACTATTTACAAAAAGGCGGTGCCTGTCTAAGATCCCCCTTTTGGTTATGGGATGTGTGACTCAAACCATTCCAGGCACACTCAGAGCTATGATGGCTTTCAATTTGCAGTGACCTAGAAGGGAACCCAATTCAGCCAGAGTCCAGAGTCACTGACTCTGCTTAGAGATTTGACACACAGGGGAAACACAAGACATCTGAGAGCCCCTCTATCACTGGGCCTTTAAATCAGCCAACAGAAAGCTATCACAAGGAGAGCCCGTTCGATAATCGGTACAAAGGGATCAGGACAATAATAGTAGGACACCAGCAGGAAGGCATCAAAACCCACTAATATTAAGACTCCAATAGGACAGCTGCATGCACACCTACCACTGACAGAGCCTCAGAAACCAGCAGGTCATGTTTCTGCTATCACTGCGTGGGAAACTGAGCAACTCATGTAAAGACATGGGGGCTTAAACAGCATACAGGGTTCCCAGAAATTCTGCAATGGAAAAAAGCCATTTAGGAAGTTATGTATAAGAAATGTAGCACTCTCTCAGCACCTTACCACACCCAACAAACTCCTAAACGCTGTAGCAAGCAAATGAAATTGGACTCCAGCTAGACTGGGACTGTCACCTAATTCAGTCTGGTGCCTCCCCCACAGGCGGACGTGCAGTGTGTGTCAAGCACACTCACCTAGTGAGACAGCACCTGTGCCTGCCTGTTCTGACTAATAGCTCCAGGGGCCCCCGGATGTACTGCTAATGCTAACATGATGTACTCATCGCGGCAGCGGGACATGGTGCAGGCGTAAATAGGGCAACGATCCACTTAGGGCTCCAAAAAATGGATTTATTAACAGCATGATTATCGAAAAACAACCACATCGGCGTGGGGGGGGTCATACACAGATGGGGAAGCACAGAATTAAATAAGACTGCAATCTAAAGAGCAGGTAACGGAATTCGAAATTCAACCAGGCAAATGCAGCACATGGCTCTTATCTGATTGGGTCAGTTGGGCCAGTTAATCTCATTACCTGACCCAACTACATTCTAACACAGTGGCCCAATGACAAAAGGGACCCAGTCAGGAACTTAAATACACAAACTAAACCTGGTAACAAAGGAACGGGAGTGAAACATGAAACAACCAATCAGAAAGGGCGTGGGACAACAAACTTAAATCATACATTACCTATCCAGTGTGTAACAAATTAGTTGCACTGTTTTTAATATTTATCTTAAGATACTTCATTTTTTTTGTCATATTCTCAAGCTACACCACCAATATTCATGTAATATATTCAGGTTTTATACCTAGCCAGTCAAATATATATCTCCCTCATAAAATAAAAAACTACAAGCAGCTACAAATTAGTATGTTGAGGTAATTTTGAATAAATCTCTGAACTCAGAGTCCTTGAAATATAACGAAGCTGAGATTACCATGGCAACGGAAGAAGTCAGGAAAGTATACAGAGAGGAGTGAAACATTTGAGTGTGTGTATTTTTTAAGGCATAAATTGGATATTGATTTATTTTTAAATGGACCACAGAAAGACCTTTTGGATTTTTTCCCCTTAATATTTCATGACACTTTAAGACTTTAATGAATAGAAATATGAAGATAAAAACATATGGCTGAGCACAGCCAGCCCAGAACATCAAGTAAACTCCATGGTTCTTCCTGCTTCACTTATTGAGTTAGACTCATAAAAGTTTTAAGGAGTCATAAATGAGAAATAAAAGAAGTTAACAAACAGTGAACAGCGAGTCTCTGAACTTCCAGGGCTCCTTATCTCTAGGCTTCAACATCCATCAAACGAAAATCATTTATACTGTGGTGCAAGAGGTCCAGTAGGCAATTTCTGTACAAAGAGCAATTCAGATGAGGGCAGGGGTGCAGCATCTCATAATATGGTAAGCTCATAACGTGGTGAAATCTGTGATAGGCACAGCTAACTGAAAAGTTAGCCTTGATAACCACTGATCTGCTAACTGCAAAGTTTAATTTGATACCACAAAACCAATAAACCACAAAAAAATTAGTGATGTGAGTTAGTTAGTGAGTTATTGATGAACCACTAACTTTTATTATATGAATTTAGTTACAGTTTTGGTTTTTGGCTCTGAAACCCTCAAAAACATACCTAGGAAGCTAGAATATTAACCTGTTTAAGTTCACTCTGTCAGCCTTGAGTGATTATCAGGGGAGATGTAGGATTTATTTAATTGGATATCATTGGATTATATCGGCTAAATGTAAGTGAATGAATATAGAGTCCATTTAAGGTAGGGTACCTTAAATCTGACAGGTTATCCGGATAAGCGTGAAAGCCAGCTTCGTAATACAGGCCCCTGTTCTCCGCTTAGTTTAGGATTACTCAGTTTAAATGGACTTTATGTTTGTTAAATTACATGTGGCCCAAACTACCTTAAATCTGACAAGTTACTGCCCAATCTAATCTTGTCAGCCAACAGATATGCTTACAACAAACAGGAACAAGGCTTAGGGCTTAGAAATGTTTTTAACCATTCACTTTACCTGCAAAAAACATGCCAGTGGATTGACAGTTAGTGGAACGGCAGCAGTGCATTTGCGTGGGGTCGCAGAGGGGTCCCACGTACAGTCACATACAGTCACGACACTAAGCTGCAATCTTCTTACTCAGTTTGCTAGAAATTTCATTTGCTTTTGAGGAGGTGCTGTGGGAGCCCACAAGTGTCTTTTTATGCAGGGCCCCAGAGACAATAAACTTGCCCCTGGGTGTAAAGTGGACAGAAATGCCTGACAGACAGAAATACCTGTCGATCCCACTGGTACGTGCTTTGTGATATAGCCGCCCAGTATTGTAAACACAAAGTCACCATCCCATGGTTACTGCAGAGGTGGGAACGGTTCATCTTCTTGACCAGTAAAATCGAAAGTGGCTGCATACTGAGGTTGAAGGCTCTTTTATGGTCAAACTAGGTGTAGGATTTCTTCCAAAGACCTGCTACCTGCTGTGTGTCTGGCTGCAAGCTCGTAAAAACAAATATCTACTGAGACATTTTGAGAGAGAGAGAACAAAACAGGCACCATTTTGCAATTACTATAAATTTAGAAGTAGGCAATTCAATTTTGCAAAAGGAATTAGAGAGAATGTTTCCGACTTAATTGACAGAGTAAATGGCAGGAAATCAGCACAGAGAAACAACCCCTGCACATACACAACCTTTTAATACATTCAATTACAAGCAAAATAGCTACAAGGCAATGTAGGCAATACATTACCTGCTATAACAAAAAAGCAAGCAACAAGCAAATGTCTATATTATGTCTAGTAATAAATTTTTGAGCCCAGTACCTGGGTAGAATGATTTTGGAATGGTCTGGATTGCTGTATATTCTCTGGAAATGTTTGCCATGACACTAATCCTCAGCTAAATTGAATGTGAATGAAAGAATGACCTGGGAAGGGGCTCAAACCTGTGCCAATGCCATAATTCAGTCCAAACACAACTGTCGATTGGGACGGCCAGAAGATACCTCAGCTTTGATTATCTGCCTCAAGCTGTCTAATGTGCGTAATGGCTAAGGTTTATTAGTGCAAAATATATCTTAATGGGACTGAGGAGCAATCACAGTGCTCTGCTCCAATAGACTTATGATCTATTCCTACAAGTTGCACAGTATGGAGAACACCATGGGCTGGCTGGGTAGTCCAGATCAACAATGCAAAAATGTGAAGGGAAGATAACTGAATTGTAGCCATTTTTATGGGAAAACAGTATTAAAATTCATGTGTTAATCTACCCAGGGAGGCTGAGGAGCGTGATCCCTCTGAAGTTGGAACACGTCCTCTGGTCCCCTTTCTTCTGTCCCCTAGTCTGCTAGTCCTCAGGCACTCTTCCCAATGTCCACAACATTCAAGAGCTTTCAAAAACTCAGGATGCTTATCATTCACACACAGACATTCACACCACCCAGCAGATAGAGTCTTCAAGCTCTAATTCCAAGGAAGGCGTATCAGTGAGATTTTAGGAGACCCTCAAAGTTAAGTAGGCCTATATAAGATTAGTCAAATTGGCACTGTTGAATAATGAAAATCATGGGCCAATACACCTGCATGACAATCAAGGAAGGATTGAATTCTTTTGTTTGAAAATTTAGTGGTATCTTTGTTATAGGACTGACAGTAATATCGGTATTTGCGCAAGGTTACGTGAGGCTGTTCCTGCACGCGGAAGCCAAGCTGGCATGCATACTCACGCAGGTGTCCTGGAAGGTCTGAGATCAGTCTGCCGGATCAGGAAGAGTCCGGGGAGCATATTGTGACGCTTTACTGAGCACTGTGCTGGCCGCTTCTGTCACACCATAGGTCAGGCGGTATTTCGAGAGAGCAGTGGAAGGTGGTATCGGAACAACCCGACCGATTATCGAAGAGAGTGTCAGAAAAGGGTAACCCCCCCAATAAAGACAGACTGCCTATGAGGTGTGATGACTAGATAGATAGATAGATAGATTTATTATAGATTTTGGTGTGATTTATAGTTATATTTATTATAGATAATTATATGGAATCAAATGCAGTCAATACTACAAAAGATATCAGGAGTCCAGGGAGATGCTTACTTAGATCTGCTCATCATTATTCTGAGTTATGGGTGTGCTCCCAAATCCCCAGGCATACTTAAGAAGACATCTGCTTTTACATAGACCAATTCCACCCTCATATCGTGCACAATTAGCTAAATTACCCTCTTCATTCAGTCAGCGACACATAAGGCACAAGACTCGCGTACTCCGGGCCATGTCAGCAATAGCTTTGCGTCGCGCTAGGTTCAGCAGCTTTTGCAAATTTGCCGAAAAATGTCCTCGGTCACAGTGCTTGCTTCCAGGGAGGGTGGTCGTGAAAGTGGGACCTATATATAGCAGCTGTTACTGTATAAGACCAAAACAGTCGGCAGAGACAACATGTCGTATCGTGCCGTCTCCATATGCCTCACAGCTATGATAAACACTTCTGTCTGTCTGCAGATTCATTCCTTTCCATGCCTTGGGGACGAGGAATCGATCGCCTGATCTCCTCAGATCTGCTTTTTTTTCCTCTGGATGGTCTAAGGAGCTGATCCCAGGCGCATGCTTATTCAATCGCAGAGTGATGGACAATGCATACATATAAAGAAATATCGAGAAATAGCCAGTGACAAGCTTGGACAATCAACAGTTTTGAAACAACAGATGGCATACGGGTAGACGTCGAACGCGTCGCCGTGCATTAATGCGATATGCTGTGTGCTGCCCGGCATGAGGGAGCCTTGCCTTTTACTGCCACGGTGGTTCCTGCCAGCATATGTGTCTGCTTTTTTAAGTAAGGCTGTTTTTTTCCAATTTGTGCAGACATTTTTGTTTCGATTTTTGTAAATTAAATTCTAAGTATTCCAGTAAATCATAAATTTTAATAATAAAAAAAAAAAACATCTGGGGGAAAAACATACAGCATTCGTAGTTTGGAGGTGCTTATAACTTATAGTCAATATTTTAAAAATAAAAGTGCACTTAATGTTTTGCTATTTTTCTTAATTCGCTACTTAATATATTGCACTGAATACCAATTTTAATCATGGAATCTCTGTTGAAAAACTGAAAATAGAATAGAATAGAATAGAATTGCCGTTATTTTTATCACACAACCAACAATTGAAAATATTCATTTTGGAAGGTATTTATGTAAACATTGCATAATATTTAATCATGTATACAGAATATATTTTCCACACACATAAACAAATGATCAGGTGTGCTTAAGTAAGGGTAACATACAGACTCCGCATGAGACAGATACTGTCTAAAAGACAGGTTTCCGGTTAGACCAGCATGATGCATAAATAGATACTGACATTATCACCTTCTATTTATTTAGTACCGTCATGATGCATTAAGGAAAAGGGATGCTTCATTGTTTAGTTGATTGTGTGGCCATGATGGGGGTGTGCAGCCCCCTCCCTAGCAGTCTGTCCCATGGCTTCAGACTGAGTAACCTACCCCAGGACAATGGTTGTTAATAGTGTGATAACTATCATGCAAAATTATTTAGTGATAAACCTATTATTATTATTATTATTATTATTTTATGCTGAGATATACTGCGGACAACTAAATGCTCTGCATGTAACGTCTGAGTTGCTCTGAAATGTGCTGTGTTGAGCTTCTGTGTCCTTCTTGTGGCAGCAGGGGTTAATAAACTAATTAGATGGAACCACCTGCAGCGTCCACATCTGTACCGGCTCAGGCTTTCTGGTGAGCATTGCATGGTGATACGAAATTTTCCTGACACTAACGAATCGACATGGAGCCCCATCAAACCAGCATACTTACATAAAAAAGCCACAGGGCAGGAATGGACATTTCATTGTCAGTGTGAGAAATCTCTTCTGTTGCTTAATTACATAGGACTGTATATAATTTCGTGAGCAACACACCATGCCCCCAGACTGCAGACACATGCTTTATTATTGGGTGCTGTGCAGGGGAAACTCTTGGCTCAAGGCGTTGTTGACATGCACACATAAATAATCGTAAATATGTATCACTTGTCTCGTGGCTCTTTAGACAAAATTTAATTTCAGACTTCCAATATGTTTTTTATTAATAGCCCTCGGGCGTATCGACATTATAAAAGGTCTTCACTGCCCTCTTGTGGAATTTTTTTTTGCGTTAAACTGCAGAATATACGCGCTTTTACCAACCGAAAACATTAATTTGATAGAACTTTACATGCTGTAGATTACCTTCCAAAAGTAGTGATGTCAACATTTCAAGAAATATCGTTTTAGCTCAAAAAGTACTGTATTTCATGTTTCCCAGTCACATTTTAAATATTTCTGAGAAGAAAATGGAATTCAAGCATAGTAAAGAGTGAGCGAAGTGAGTAATGATCATTATTGACAAACCATAACAAAATGTGCCCTTTGCATTTAGCCCATACGTGTCATGGCGGTGGGCAGCTATTTCAGCAAGCAGAACCTTACTCGGGGTACCTCGCTGGTCAGAGGATCAAACCAGCAACCGATCACAAGTATACGTCCCTAAAAATTAAGCCACCACTGCCCAAAAGTGGATGGGTTATTACACTTTGTGCTGCACAGTGAGATGCAGATGAGATTTAGAGAAGCTGAGCTGTGAATCCTGACACCTGCCATGACAGAAGTCATATCATTTCAAGGAACGGTCAAGGATAGCAAGCAGAAAGCCACCTCATGTCTCCAGGATAATTTACTCCTTGGAATCTATCAAGATTCCAAATCCAGATTCTGAACGTTTCCCCATCCCTCAATGTTTAGCCCCACTAAAATACATTTGTAAAGTACTAGCGGGGTCATACCAGCAAGCAATCTAAGGCATTTTACTGTTATAAACTTACCAACAAAAACAAGCAGACATCTCTCCATGGCCAGCAAGGGGTCAACAACAAGTATTCACAATCCTATGATTTTGGTATGCATTTGTTACTTTGATATGTGTTTGTTATGGTTTTTGCCTATAAGGAAGTACACAATTCAATAATTTCAAGGATTGATGCACGCTGAATATTAACAGAATGACTGCAAGGTTTTTTGTGGTTTGAGCTCTACAATCTTCACTGCAACCTTAAACATTGGTTGCTAATGTGTCATTAAGTAAAAATAGCACGAAAATAAATATGGTATATACAAATGAATCAGACCATCAGCAGTGCCAAATGAGTGAACACCCTAGATCCATCTTAATGTTTATGACTCACAGTGACACAGATTTCTTATTCAGGGTATCTGAATAATCTGTTAATTGCAGTGTTGATTGGCTTAATTAAACAATCCATGTGAGTTCAATGGTAGAATGGCTTCAGTCCTGTAATACAGTAATTAGACCACTAACTTTGAGTAAAAACCGTCAGAGAAAAAAATTAAAACCTGTCATACTCATTGTTTTTTTCATGAATTACCATGAGATGGCAGCAGACATATATTCTCTAACTAGAGCAGGGCTGCCCAGCCCTGCTCCTGGAGATCTACCACCCAGCAGAGCTTAGGTGCAGCCCTAATTTAACACACCTGATACAGATAATCAGATCCTTTTGTAACGTCTCAGTATTTGAGCCAGCTATGTCAACATGCTACAAAAAGATCTGATTATCTGTACCAGGTGTGTTAAATTAGGGCTGCACCTAAGCTCTGCTGGCTGGTGGATATCCAGGGTTGGGCAGCCCTGAACTAGAGCGAGGTTTCTTAAAGCCAGTCCTGGGGAACGACCTGTATTTTTCCCTTCTGGAGTTCTAATTGAAGTTCTTTATTTTTGAAATAACCTTTTGTTTCTGTCTCTCTCTTAGAAATTACATTTAGGCTGTCTGCAATGAAAATTTTTTTGCTTTTCCCATTATTTGTGGATCTTAAGGTTAAAAATTAAAAATTAAATGATTACTTAATTAGTCATCAGTTACATCCCTAGAGAGCACCTGTCCTGTTGTTGTACTGGCTGTTGTAAAAACAGAGTTTAAATGTGAAACTACACTGGACAAACCTGTTAGTAAAGAAAAAAAAAAGTGTGTGTGTATATATACACACACACACACACAAACCGGCCACTTTATTAGGTAAACCTTGCTAGTACCAGGTTGGACCCCCTTTTGCCTTCAGAACTGCCTTAATCCTTCGTGG
>JAODKM010000118.1:24933645-24972599 GCA_026780845.1 Petrocephalus sullivani
ATTGGCTGATCAGTAATTTGCGTCAACGAGCAGTTGGACAGGTGTGCCTAATAAAGTGGCCGGTGAGTGTATATATACGCATAGGTATATGATTTAATTACACATTATGATTAATCACAAATTATTAAAAATTACATGATGTAATTGAAAAAGTGACTCATGTATTTTAAGTAAACTGTTTTGTATTCTTTTCACTATTGAGTTTTTAGATTTTTATTCATGATTCATAAAACTTAAATTAGACCTACTAAAAGGATGATGAAACCCGTTGTTAGGCTGCACCTTACATTCTGAGAGGGCACACAGCTAATTTCGTATTCCTATTGGTGTACGAGCAAAAGCCCATGTTCACTCCCACGGCAGCTCGGTGCAGGAGCTTTCAACTTAAATCTCGTCTGATGTATTTGTGACACAGCCGCTTAAAATCTGGAAAACCCTTTCTGTTTTCGGTAGCTCACGGGTACCACACCCCAATCCGTGACGCACTCAGCCGGGAGGTAGGATTCCTGCCTCACCCTGAGCGGGGCGTGCAATGACGTCAGAGTCTGGGAGAATCCCCAAAGAATCCATGACCTTTATAACAGATACACCCCCACAGAGCTCAATCCAACCAACCATCTTCCATATCATAATCCAGGGTCACATCCCCGCTGTTAGGCATGATCTAATTATCAAATATCTTTCCTTTCTTTGAAATATTAATTCTCCTTTGCAGCGTATCCAGGCACTTGAGTCACAGTGTAGCTGGAGTCTGTCCCAGGAAATATCAGGCATGTAGGCATGAGGTTGGGTACTTCTGAAAGGGATCACTTAAATATGGTTTTATAGTAGTTTATTACAGTAAATGTATTATTTTTTATTCATATTAAAGCGGTGGATGTCAAACCTTTTGTACCGTGTACTGCCTCAGCAGGCAGACTTCATGTACAAGTCAACCGACTGGGGGGGCATGGGAAGAAAAAGGGTGGGGTGNNNNGGGGGGGGGGGCAGTAGAGGTTGGGGGCTACTGTTTTGTAATTTTCTTATCTGTTATATTAATTCTATATAAGCATGATTGATATCTTGAAAAGAAGACCATGTACTATAAATAAATGTGGTATGTATTATTGTTGTTACTATAATTTAAGAACCAATGTATTTAAGACATACAGCTTCACTTTTACTGTGTTTACAGAAATTCCTTTGTATTTCATACCTAAATCAACTGCAACCTGCCTTGCACAGCTGTAGATCTGCACTGAAGTGCAGATCATATTTATTACATGTGATATTATTAATTGGACTATTCATTTATGAACATTTTAAGAATTATTGTATTCCCCTGAAGCGGAATACATGTGGTTTTGGGGCC
This sequence comes from Petrocephalus sullivani, assembly GCA_026780845.1. Classification (NCBI taxonomy): domain Eukaryota; kingdom Metazoa; phylum Chordata; class Actinopteri; order Osteoglossiformes; family Mormyridae; genus Petrocephalus; species Petrocephalus sullivani. The sequence goes on from JAODKM010000118.1 coordinate 24,934,997, forward strand.
TGTCCACTGCAAACACTTTTTCGTTGCAATAACTCAAAGAGTTTTTGATGGATCTTCACACTTTGCAGACACGTTTTATGTATGAAGATCTGGAACCTGACATTTTTGAGACTGATCACACCAAAACTGCTTAGGGGCAGCAAAGAGAAGGCTTAATAAATGTATTAGTAAAATTATTACATAAAAAATTATGGATGAAGATCTAAGCCTTTCTAAGATCTTTCACAACAAGAAAACTGTCCCAAAATTGAAGCAGTGATGTTAGGTGACAGAAAGGGCAGCTGTACAGAAACACTTCATCTCGTGAACACAGTAACTATAAAAGTATTTCACAGATCGTTTTTAAAGTATGAAGCAACACCACTTTGTGGCGGAAAGGGAGGAGTGGCCTCAGAAGAAATTGGATAACTCAAAAAGTGTTTGATGGTCTTATGGTCTTGGATTTGAGTTTATTGCTCCTTCATAGAAAAACATTACAGTATATGTATGCAAACTACACCTGATTTAATTCTGAAACAAATCCCATCAAAAGAGATGCAGCAGCACTAGGTGGCAGCAAAGGTCTCAGGAACCTCCCTGGATACTCATACGTGCCAAAATGTTTTGCTTGAGAAAAAAACTATACCTGTACATCAATGGTAACATTTTTATTTTGATTGAAATGTCTGTCAGAATTCACTATTGTGTTGACCCCTGCACTTAATCTTGTGAACACGGTGAATCTAAAAGTATTCCTCTGATCCTTGTCAAACTTCCCAGAAACGCTGTACAACTCGGTGGTTCTCAAACTCTGTGGGCGACAAATAATTGGGTGGGATTGTACGATGGTTTTCTGAATACACTACAAAAAGTTTTTTTTGTTGCGGTCCTGTGAAATTTATCAGTAGCAGTCAGCTTGCTGGTTGGCGAAATGTGTTGTAGGAAAACTCACACTCTGAAATCTATTGTTGCAGACCCCCCTGCCCCGCAGAGCAAATTTTGTAATGGCGAGATTTTGTCATAATACTAGCCCTAATAATTTAGACCTAGCTCTGGTCAGTGGTGGCACACAGCTATGCATGCGTCGTTGTACTGTTGTATGGTATGAATGGCAATAAAGTTAATAAACTTACTTACTTACTAAAAGGACAGCCACATGAACCAATCTGGTTAGCCTGATGAAATTGAGACGAGTCACACAAAGTCCCTTTAATTAAAGGGATGGCTTGGGCGGTATTACAGTAATTTTTACGGTATTTTCAACTTTGGGGGTGTCGGAGGAGTGGGGATTAGATGGAGGCGGGAGTGACAGGGTTGTCAGGGGAATACATTGTTGTCAGTCTGACAGCATCTAGTCTCTTAAATGTCCATACTTTCGCATTCATCAATTCAAAAAATGTCTAGTTTCGAACCAAAGAAAAAAATACCCAGAAAAACAAATGTCTAGATTTTTTAAACTGATACATTCATATAAGCATAAATATCATTTTTGATGGTTTTGTTCATATTAAGTCATCGCACACCATTGGTAGTTACGTAGCTTTTAATATATAGTCTGCTTTTCTGGGAAAATGTTGTCCGTATCAGTCTTCGGGACTAGAATTCTGCATGATGGTATCTACCCCTAATGAGCGTTCGTATTGCACCCTGCACTTCACACAGCATGTAATTACCACAGTAAGAAGAAGAAGCATGTGTTAAGAATTACGATTTAGCAACCAGTGAAAGTTCAGGATCCTCAGAAAATCCATTTTACTGCAAACGTCTTTGTCCTGCCACCATCGGGGAAGTAGACAAATACTGAATTGAGTTTCTGTAACCTCGACATTTATGAACAAAAGAGAAATTTCTTTTTCTGGATCCCTTACTGGTATCTCAGAGCTGGTTCAACCAACAACACTGGTTGATTTATGAGTGAGATGAAATGTGACTCATGTAGACAACCCAGTCCGCTTACATACAAGCAAGCTACTACTCTTACAGCTGGGAAAAGAACCATTCTGAAAGCTAGGTGGCAATTTGGCCAGACCTTTATGCAAACCTCAGCTATAGCTACCGTCCTCAGAGGTCTACACACTCCCACCCATGTTAAACCACCAGGTTACAGTCCCTGAAACAATCTTCCGTTGTATGACTACAATATCCATTCTCCTTTAGTACATCACTGTTCTCCTTGTGTGTCTGGTAGCTGGGGTGGGCTTAAGTAATTGAGCAGTTACTCCTGAAAGCCCTCAAGGTTGTAACACAAGTCATCTGAAAACACTCCACCAGCAACTCTCCCAAATGGAGCAAGTTCCATATTTGATGCTTTGCCTACATAATCAATTACAACACAGAGGAATGGCAGTGTGGTTGGGAGAAAAAAAATGGCCACCCACATTACAGACAGCGATTGTGACACACTGCTACTGGGAGTAGCTCCTACAGGCTACTGCCAGTTCTGCGCTCCAAGACAAACACTTGAGCAGTTTACACAGTATCTCTGCCATAATTTTTCATTAGGAGGGACATAATCAGTGGTTACAACTTCAAGAGTAGTTCATATAGCATGAACCGCAGAGAAACGTAGATAGAGTGAAACAAAACTCAAAGGACAAAGAAACACAGTCGAGGAAGCAGACACTGCCATGCTCATTTGAAGGGCTTGTGAAGCTGGTGGAATTATCTGGTTGAGGTTAGTGCCAGTTCCCTGCCTTGTGCCTATAGCCTCCAAGGATGGGCTCGGGACCCCCCGCTGCTTCTGAAAATGGATGGATGGAGGTTATCACTAGTAAAGGACATTAAAGAAGATCAAATCACATCTCAGGTGCTATTCATGCAGACATTGCAAATGGTTTCTCACACACAATGTACAATAGCAGCCTGTAACAGTGCTTACAGAAAGTCTTGGGACACTTGATTAATTCTGTAAAAATGCTGGTCCATAACAAGAGTCCACTTGTTTATCATATCTACATATATCTTCCGCACAGACATTTTCTTTTCAGTGTCATAATTTTCTGACTGACTCATTCAGTTTTGTTCTGGTCATTTTGCTATTAATTACAATTGTAGTCATCAACTTCCAAAGCGATGATGGTGGTGGTTTATGCTATTGCATGAACTAACTTTTAACAATAATTAAAAAGCACCCAATGAGACTGCTTGTCAATTAACATGTTTTAAACTCTGAACAACTCTTTTAGAATGATAATTTGGGCTTAAATTTATGACTACTTGAATGTTTTACTTAAAAAAAACAAAGTGGCCCGAGACTTTCTCTGAGTACTATATATTATTTCTCTGTTATTAACCTACTGATTCTGCCAGGGAAAAAAGTAAATAAAACAGACAAGCAAACACAATCAGTGGGATGATAAACTGGACGAACATGCCAACAGAATCTGAAAACTTGCAGACAGAGGCCAGGTAATGAATGCCTTTGCATACAATGGCAGACACAAGCTGGAAGCTGTAAAGGTATTAGCCAAATGATGGCAACTTTAAGGAGGCTTATCCTGTAAAGCCTGCAGCTTTCCGAGTTTCAACAGTGCTTATCGCTGCCCATTCATCATCAAGAGTTGTTATTAATTTAACAGCCGTTGTAATTCATCACTTGCCAGTTCCTGGAACGTGAGCAGTCGAAAGTGTTGCATGGGCGAATTAGGTCAGAGAGGAAGCTGGCAGGGTATATTAGGCCAATCAGGAGCCTGGCTGAATATAATTGGCCAATCACACAGCTGGATGAATTCACTAAGCCAATCAGGAAACTGGCTGTGTACACTATACCAATCATGCATTTGGCTGGGTGCATCAAGGCAACCAGGAATACAGAAACTGAGCTTTGTGGCACAGGAAACCACACACCTGAAGAGCAATACAATTATTTGGGAAGTCACCTTTCCAAAATAAAGGAACAGACTGAATAGGAAGAAGTTCTGCAGGCCTAATCTAACCAATTCTTCCCTTACCAAATTCTGTTCCCATACCTATGTGGTGACTAAGACTTCCCACTGTACAGGAACAACAGCTTATGAATTCGGCGGCTAGAAAAATCAGCTGAAACCCAATCTGGGGAAAACAAACAATTAGGCCAAGCAACATTTTAAAAACTGGTCTCAGTTGCCATAGCACCAGTGAAATCATGACCAACAATGGCAATTATGGGTTTGGGGCGACAGCCTCGTGGATACGAGGATGTGATAAAATGAAAAGGAGCCATTTAAAGTAAAAAATGTAAAATATTTCAGCATCCTTTAGTTACAAATGATGCAGAAAATCACAGTAGAGGTCTTTCAGCAGTCGGCTTCCATTGAATCTCATAATAAAACACATAGAGGGTCTTTTTTTCCTGCATACACGTGTCGTTCTTGTGTTTAATCAGCCTATTTAAAGGCTTATGCTCTCAGGTTCCGTGTCTGGGCGTATGCCCCGGTGGGCTTTACCCACTCCTGTGTCTTTAGCGCTGGTGGGACGTTTGATCCCGTCCTGGGTTTCCATTGGGGAGGGAAGGTGGTGGAGGATGGGGGGTAGGTGGGTAAGAGACGGATGATATCCGATACATAGGTGGGTGGGTGGGTTAGAAGCTGGTCCTCTCTGCGCTTGCACCCCAGTGCTTTCGGGGACACTCGGCCGGCCCCTCGCCTCCAGATTGAGTTTCAAGGAGCCGCGTGGGGGAAACGGGGCTGGAGATCCCTTTGACAGCACACCCTTTGATCACAGATACGACAGAGACCAAGCTCCCCAAATGCACTCATCGAATATAAGTCCAAGCACAAAGTGATTATACATTTCAGGAAAAAACAATTACTATGCAAATGTGCAAATACCCAAAAGTTAAATAAAAAGTCTGTTTCAATGACACGCTTTATAATTACAGAGTCAACTGTTCCACCTGCAGGATAAAACTGGCAATCTAATGACTCATGGGACGCGATGATTACTCTTGGCACAAAATGAGCTGAAACAAGCACACATTTTAAGACACAGAAATTGAAATGTAAGTAGATGAATGATGTGTTTGTTTACAAGACATTTAGTCGATTTTTATTTGTTTTTAACTCGTAAGGAGCCTGAAAGTCTCCAAACAATTTACAGTTTTTACTACAACAGAAGTCTATTAGAATGAGTAGTAGTAGTACTGGTAGTACTTTATTGATCCCGAGGGAAATTTCAAAGTAACATCAAACTGCACATATCCAGCAGGAATATACACGTTATTATACAAAAAGCAATATTATACAGGCCATGCCTATACAGACGTTGAATTATCAGTATCTGTCTCAGTTTTTGGATTTGTGTAACTAACATATAATACCTGGTTATTCCTGAATTGTGGCTTTGTTAGTCTATTAATTAGACTTGCGGGTAAAGGGCCCTGATCCAAGGTCGGCCAACCCTGGCATTTAAACTGGCAAGCATCCAATCACGACGCAGCATCCTAACCCGCTGAGCCGCACACTGCTCTCGGCCATATGCAGGTAATCATCTAAATAGATGATTCCTCCACATGGCATCCTGCACGATTGATGGAAGTAGTGTCTAAGGGAAGAATATGGCAAATCAGGTGTTGTGTGAGTGACAGATAGTTAATTAACAAAAAGACACAATTCAGGCCCGCTGGGACCCTTGTGATCGCAGTGTGCCCCACTGACACTAGAGGGCACACTTCAGAAAATATTCGCGCCTTTCCACGGCTCCATGCCGCCGACACGTTCCTCTCTGCCAGTCACGTTAAATCTCTTGTCCTATAAACACATAGCTGTCTGAATGGCCTCGATTCAGTCTGGCCCCTGTGAATACAAACACAGTGCTCACCTCTCGGAGACAGAAATCCTGACTATGAGAAGAGCATCGGAGACATTCCATCTTTCCTTGCGTACCGTAAAGTAGATGCTGGGAAAAGCCTGTGTTTTCAGAAAGGACGCATACAGTGGTTATTAGAATTCAGGAAAAAAAAATCCAAGGAAACTCTTGCGCTGTCAGCGGTTTTTCTTTAAGTACAATTAAAGTGATGGGACATACATAACTTTGGTTCCACTGCTGGAAGTGCAAAGCTATGTGAGATACTTCCTGCACACTGCAGGATTGAGGCGGTTCGCCCATATGTGCCTCGGAATCTGCGTGCAGTCACTCAGCAGACGGATACAAACAGCCGAACATTTCTGACTAAACTTCACCACGCTCTGTTTACAGATACTCGGAGCGGTCTGGGTCGTTCTGTTTCTCGGAAAAGGGAAGTTAGAAAAAATGTAACTGAGCGACGTCCAAAAGATCAAGCGCTCTGTGATTTACTGTATTTTGTTTATAATTGTTGGCTTTTGCCCATAAAGCATTTAAAAGGAGATGAGAAAGGACGACAGTTGCTTGCGATTCAGGCTCTAGTTTTCTTTAGAGAAATAATTATAAATATACTTAAAGTATTCAATCTCTTAAATCAAATTAAGATAATAAACCCCTTAAAAATTTTTGGGGATAAAATCCAGATGTTATAGTTTGTGTATCTTCTGGACTTCCAAATACAGTGTAAGCACATCATTTTTACATGAAATACAATGAAATGCTCTATGCGAAATAACCTTGGGAACAAAGATGTTATTATCACCACTTGACCGCACTCTATTCAATTTATAAAAACAATTTGCATGATAACTGAATGAAATGAAGATGGATATTAGGGAAGAGAATAGATATGCATACCATTTCTCAACATGAAACTACAGACTTGTCTAGATTGGAAACTATGATACTTGCCTATCTTCAGATTCTTCGTAAGTCCCAGATCTGTGCCCAAGGATGCTTTCTGATGCATCCCTGGTACCTTTGCCCCGCCAGAGGCCTCTCCCCTTCTTCGGTATTCCACCGTTCCCTGTCTACTGTCACGTCCCATCCTCCTAGTTCCACCACTTGAACTTTGCAGGCTCTGTATTTGTACTCTCTCCTGAAGATTTACGGCGTCTGTCTCTCGCTTGCCTGTAGCAGACTATTGTTAAAACCCGGAGGCTCGACCAAGGGGCACCAGCAACCGATGAAGATGCCTAGAGACTGCGACAAGTGGATTCTGTTACCATCACAGAGAGTGACAGTATAGCATTAAAAAGGTATAAACAGTAAGATTCCACATAGCTCTCTTGATCCGTTCAAAAAATAACAGTTGATCAATCCTCACCTTCACATTGTGTCCCGTGACACCCGGATGCTAACTACTAACCATAATGGTATGTTTTGATCAACCTGAGCTCAACGGGGGGACAGTTATTTGTCAGTTATTCTGTACCCAGGCAACTTCATGGGAGTCAGCTCATGACTTCTGTTTCATTGCCAACTGCAGAAGCTGGCACAGTGGAAATCCATAGACGGCTTTAGCCCAACACTGACTGTATCCCACAGAATGACCCTCACATCTCATGCTGAGGTACATTTTCCAAAAGCTTCCATTAGTAACTTAGTTGGAACCATTCGGTTGCATGGTTTTAGCTATGTAAGTTGCTAACGTTGTTAGCATATTGGGAAACTAGACAGGTAATGGCCCTCTTGCGGCTTGAAACGACTCCCACTTTAGCAGTCCCTGCTGTGAATTAGCAATGCAGCCTTAAGTGAGCAAAAATCTACTCACCACACAAGCACCATGTCAGTGTGAAGGATGGAACTGCATTATTCTGGTGTGACTAGAAAATACTGCTCAGCGATGAGTCACAGAGGTGGGCTCTGTGCATTGTGTGCATTTGTCCTGTGATCCTCTTTGGGTGATGTGAGGCAGCCATTCTGCACCAGCACGCTTACAACACAGCAGCTAAGGCAGGGAACAGGCAGCAGAGAGTTCACCAGGTCCATACAGGGGACTATTAGGAGCCTGGGCATCAGGGTACCACCCCTATTCTTTTGAAGGATGCCCAGGGTTATGAAAAAATGTATGTCGCCTGGGGTAGAAATAGGTGAGGAATGTAATCAAAATCACTGCCTTATTAATATTTTTTGCTTGTCTGAAAGAACCGTTCCCCACCAAAATTTTTTTAGTTTTCCCATATCTGCGCGATTTTGTCGTAAAATGCTCTTTTAACAAATTAAGTTCCACAGCTTGTTTGAAGTTTTTATCACTCTCGTATCAGAAATTGTGGAAAGATTATATCTACTTAGAAAAACAAAGTAATTGTACAATGTACAGCCTTTCAATAACAGAAGTAGATTAGATAGGTACCAAGCCCAGGATCACAGTAACAGGTGTGACAGCAAAATCCGGAGAGTAATAGCGAAAAACGCCCTGCGACAAAACTAGACAGAAAAAAGCTTTGCTTCAAATCTTTGGAGGGCACTTCAAATGGTTGCTTGTTGGTATGGAAAAAATCCTAGCTACAGCTAGCTTTAATTTTAAATTTGCCCCTGTCCAGATTTTGCTGTCACACCCGTGAAGGTTGCATAGCCAGTCGGCCATACAAGTGTGAATTTCTTGTTACATTCTATTGCCTTTGTGGTCATATTCTACAATTTTGTAATTTGTAGTTACTAACATGTTGTAGTTTCTTGCAACTTCTTATGCACAATGTTCACTCACGTCCTTTACATGTTATTTTGTAATATGACAATCTGAAAAGTTAGCAGCTCAAACCTGCTTAGCTTCAGACGGATTACCTAGTCTGAACTGCAGGTGTAACATTCACGATAATATTTTGGTAGTTGCTAATGCTAATGATAGGTAGTCATGAGAGACGCATGAACGTGCACTGATGGCAAACCCAACAGCCGCATTGCAGACGATGACCTTGGGGGATCTGAAACAGCACTAATGCCTAATGGGGACTGACAAGCAGGCAGGTAGTAGTGACACGCAGTCAAAGTCTGAATAGCTCCAGTGCTGCTGAGATATCAACTAGTTTGTTGTAAGAAGCAGGGAAAATGTGGCCCCCAAGATGCCTGTGACTCTGTTGTGTGGGGGGGTGGTGGGGTGGGTTGAATGGGTCTTTATGGCGAGGCCTGCATTCCAGCGGCCTGATGGGAGCACATGGACTTATTGTCTTCTTCCAGCCTTTCTTTCCCTCAGGCGACAAAGTGCAGGACAGTGCGCAAGCGGCAGCCTCCCCCGTGTCCTCCCTCATGCCAGGGCATCATCTGGCGCGTCCTCCCTCATGCCGGGGCATCATCTGGTGCGTGTTGGAAAGGGCAGAGTCCCGGCATGGGTCCAGGCCCTGGAGGCACTATGGAACGGGCCCAAAAAAACACCCCAGGCCCTCTCCACTCAGGAGGGAGCCGGGGAGGTACTGCTGCCTGCATCAGGTCTTTACCAACAATTTTACGACGCAACCTCTCCACTAGGTCCACAGTACATAAGGGATATAGATGGTCTGGAAGCATAAAGGAAGCCAAGATAACATGTCACAATTGGTCTTGGCTGTCGGTAAGTATGGATTGGAAAACGGAGCATCAAAAAGCAGAATGGCACCGCAAACATTATTTGGCAGTATAGCTAATACACAAACAGTTGTGTTTTGTGCAGTTTCGGAAAGCTGTCGTTGTGAAGTGCAGCTATCGTGTGATGAAGCCCCATTGGATTCAAGGCTTCCTCATGGCATGGTGGCATTCAGAGCACTCTCACAACGTGTGTCCAGTTTTACCAGCGGTCCAGCAGAGCTACCTATTCATCTCTGAAGGACAGCAGACCGGAGTGTATATCAGCTAAGACATTTAATGAAACATGGTGTTGCAGAGACGGTCGTGTGTGATGCCGGATGGCCATCACATCTGGAGAACACCAGGTGGAACTCCAAATGCCAGCACAGCAAGCGCAAGTCATGCATACGATGTAGATGGAATCCAGTCCCTTTTCCAGATATAATCTGCAGCTCTTTAGCAAAGTCTTAGACTGGATAAAAAAGGCCCATTAACTAAATGCACCCAACAACAAGTTGGCCCAACACCTAAGAGCCACAAATGTGTTAGAAAGTGAGAAAACGAACTGATTACGTTTTATGGAACAATCAGCTGCAAACATGGCAGAAAGTCCTGAGAAAGCAACCTGTTTTCCTGCTTATTACATGTGCTGTGGGCAGCATTCAATGCACTGAAACAAGGAGTGTAATAAAATCTTGCTGTTGACTAATAGTTGTAGTGGAAAAATCCACTTAGAGAGATTCTAACACTTTTGGTAAACAAGTGTGTTCTTTACCGGATTATTCCAAGAATATAGTGTAAACATGGACCAGTAGAACTGTCATGTAGGTCAAGACAGATTTTCTTGCTGTTGTAAAACGTCTTCCATTAACTTAAAAGCAGCAACCTAAAAATAAGTTTGTTGCATTCCATTCTTTATGGAAAAAAATCACATTTTATGCAAGTCTATGGTGCTGAAGCATACAGTTAAAACATCTCAAAGAGGGAAGTCATGCATTCTGTTCCTATCCCGATGATTTCTTGCATAATACTTGTTTTTAATTCTCCTTAGCAACTCAGTATAATAACCACACATGTAATTAAGTCCTGTTTTGAATTTGCCTTATGTCAGCCAACTTGCCTTTTAGTCTGTACATTTTTATAGATGTATTACAGATGGTTTAGAATCTGTAGCATCAGCATGTCACCTAGAAACGTTTGGAAAAAAAGGTCCAATCGGCAACATAATGCTGAGATGGTGGGGTGTGATCTCAAAAGTGAATCTCCAACTGTGAGATGCCGAAAAAAAGATCATTTTTAAAAATGACGGCAAAGACTTGCAAAGAAAAGTAGAATTTGATGGCGCAGTTTATATTTTTCTGCAATAAGCCCATTGAATAATGTTCACAAATGACTGAATTAGTTGCACCATCATACAGACAACTTCCCTCTGGAAAATTCATATGGACAGACAAGAAGTTAGGCTTCATATTTTTAAATATTGTAAGGTTGCAGGCCTATACAAATAACCGAAGTGATCTTAAAGGTTGGAGACGAACTATCACCTAAATTCACTAAAAAGCCCACCAATAGCTGCCCACTACTGTACGTGCTAGTCTAACCACCCCTTCTGAAATGCTTCATCGTACTACCTCGAAGTTCCTGAAGAACCTGTGAAGACAGACAAGTCCCTTGTGTATAAGAACCCCACATCGACTGAATGTAAGGCTCAGCTTATGTTTACAGACACAGCTAGGAGTGCAGTGATTCCCGCCGGGGACCTTACGATAGGCGCGCACCTATCAACCATGCACATGTTCAGGAACTTCGGAATCACATAAGCTCTGTTACATGGGGAGGGCTACACCGGTCCCTTTTTGAATTGCACAGTTGTAGGAAATGTCATGGGGGTGGGTAAATTATAATAATTTGCTACTTGTAAAATAGAACTGTATCAATTTCCTTTAACAACGGCGACAAGCCCTCTTCTGCTTCATAACACTGTCATGACACCTGTGTTGACATCTGGATTTCTTTATGAACTTCTAGGTAGAGATATGATTGTAGGGTAATTAGGGGTAATTTCACAACATGGGGGCTGACATTGTCTCTCTGCAGACGCCCACAATAAACCTGAACATGCCTGAGAGGAACCGGCATTTTCAGTCTGGCCCGCAGAACCCGTCGAAAAAGCATCCAGTGTTCAAAGCCTCATGCCTTGTAAACTGTTTATTTTGTGTCTGGTAACTAACAACAGACAGCATGACGACACACCAAGCATGCCTGAGAGTATCTTTGCTTAAAATCAGCTCTCGATTTGTCACCAAGCTCTGTTTACTCTCCACCGCATCTCTGAACTTTCCCCTATTTGTTAGAAATGCCTCCCCGGTTGTAACAGCTGCGAGTCACGTTTTGAGGGTGCAAAGTGCACTTGGTGGTTTTGAGAGTGTTTTTTGGTGCCTGACAAACACCAGGTGAAACGTGTAGTACTAATAATAATCATCATCATCATTATCATCACTACCACCACCATCGTGTTACGCAAAAACAGAGTAAATGAATTATACTGAAAGCGTAATGTTTCTTTTCACTGGTTAGTTTTGCTGTTGGTGTCACAGTTATTTCAATGCAACATAAGCTGATTTGCACAAACACGCCGTCTACAACACTCGTTGAACTATTGAAATTCGAAGCTATTATTTGTAGTATCTTCTCAAATTATTCAAATCAAGAGGTTGGTTGGAACAAGTACCACAATTCACACCAAAAGATCATGCTTAAGAGCCACTTATCCGAACCACAAAGTGGATGTCTGCTAGGACTTAGAAGAAATTACCGCCTTAATTTGGAAAGAATGCTTCTCAAATCGAGAGATTAGTGTGGTCTTCCCCAGAGCAGATGAAACATCACACTCTGACCAGAGATTTTTGAATTTTCCCAAACCAATTACCGGCACAAAGCTGAGAAGAAGCCGTATTTGTTTTCAAAGAAATTGCCAAGTGTCAGATTGACAGCTTTGGTAATAAAAACAGACAAGCGGGCTTGTGAATCCACATTCTGGTTTTGTCTACCGAACGTCTAGCGTTTCACGTGAACCTGTGTCCCCGCTATAAGGCCATAATTAGACACAACACTTGCCGTGCACAGAGACAAAACAGGAAAAGGTCAGCAGTCCCCGTGTAATTTTGTAATGTTAAGTACAAAATCCACTTAGCATGCATGTCATTCCAGCTATTGTAAATAAAAACAGCTTGCCGGGTTTGACATGCAGATGTCGTATTTCAAAAAGAATCTCTTATACCTATGATATAAATGGTGATAAATGGACTGGATGAATTACAGAGGGCAGAGCGTGCTCGGGCCTCTGCCCCAGGGCTACATCGTCATTCCTCGCTGAACCGCGGACCACAATGCTGGAACTGTGGCGGGAGAAACATTTCTCATTAAATGGCCCACTGTGCAGGGAGGCAGCAGCAGAGCTGGAGGAACAAGAGCTCTTTGAAAGTAATGATGCAAGTGGAACTTGTCGATGAAAGCACCGCGGGCGAGAATGCTAAAAAACTACCGACACGTCAGCTATGTGCAAAGTAGCGGTCAGGCCATCAAACACATTCCAGAAGGGAAGCAATACACTTCAGCGTTTCAAACAGATAAGCCTTGTGCAATCAGGCTGGAAGTCAACAAGACAGTATCATTTAGACCACGAGTAAGAGGGTAAGCACCTCCTGCAGGGGTATGATTTCATGATACAACCGCAGACTCTTGCCTTAAAATTAAATCTAGGCCTCACTTTGAAGCCACATTATAATATAAAGTTTCCAAATTTACATAACAATGGAGGATCTCCTATCACATAACCCTCCTCCCCAACCTGTCAGGCAGGAGACTGGACCATACGAACAGGTAAGAATAGAGTGACTTTGATGGTATTAACAGTATGGGATAAAGAGATGCTTTAGAAGGAAAAGAAACCTACCCCTTGACTGAGCTTTTCAAACAAAGTGATTTAATTAACTACCAAGTGCAGTTGCAACTGCAGTTAAACACAAGCAGTGTTGTTTTCAGATAAATGTATTCCCAGAACATTTATGCTGAACATTTAAGAACAGTCTCCTGGTATCATTTCTACGCCAAATATCAGACAGTGACCAATCCATCAGAAGGATCATCTTTCCCACTGACAAAAGAAAGTTCCCGTTTTGTCTCCCAGCGACGGCCTTAAATGGAAATGGTCTCTGTTTGTTTAATTCTCTAGGGAAGTCCCCAGCAGATCAAAAGATGAATATCGCTTGAACTCCACGCATCAAGTGTATCACTGAAAGGCACACCTTCTTCCTCGGCCTGCTGCGGATTCGTGACATCGGGGGTGAGTTACAGGGCCGCTCTGGCATCCAAGGCAATATTAACCTCAGATGGGTCAGGGGTCACTATCTGGTGCAGTGGCACGTCACCGAGAGGCCGTGGCGCTGTGGCGAGTTACAGTGGGGGAGACCGCAGTTCACGGGCTGTCAACCCAGAACGAATGACCACATGGCAGGCAACCAAAGACGGCCTTCACAAAGGCAACTGCCCGACACCGAAATGCATCACATGGGGAGGATTCCGGAATTATTTTTCTTTTTTTGTAAATGAAACATAATCCAGTGTGAAAACTCCCTCTTCTGTAGGAGACAACACTGGTATTGTCCCTTAGACCCATACAAGCAGAAATGAAAGGGAATCTGTACTGTTGCCCCAGGGTTGGGGGGGTGGGGGGGGACTGTTTATCGGTACCTCCACAATGCTGCTCATGATACCTCCCCCCACCCTGCCAATAAATTCTTTATTGCACATCAGCAAGTTTTCTTTGACTTTGCTTGAAGGTTGATGAAACCTAATTATGTCTTTAAGCATTTACTTATCCAACTTTTACATAATATAAATGTTATATCAACAACAGCTTCTGGCTTCTATTGCGCAAAATAAAATACAATTTTATCACTATATTATTTACCTATTCATATTAATTGAAAACAGCAAAAAAAAAAAAAACCTTCTAAGGCTGTATTCAAAGACCAAATGCGTCACAGCAACATGACTTGGCTGTCCCGTTTCGAAGGCTCCTTCAAACGCGGTCTAGGAATGCATCCTTCTTTTGCCGAGTAGAAATATCTCAAGATTCATTGCACGGACCACCGAAGGACGCAGCCTACAAAGGCTATACCATCGTAGGCCGTGTCCTTCTAAGGGTGCAGTCCCTGTATTCGGACACAGTGAATTAAAACCAGTAGTATTACTTCCCTTATAATGACAATGCAATCATGTTCTTAAGACAATTACATCTACTAAAAGGGAAAATACTAGAATTTAATGCAACTCTTTGTTTTCTACTGCAGTAAGTCAGCACCCCATCCTGGGGTATTCCCTGCCCCCACAAGCTGCAGACCCCAGTGAACCTGTGTAGGACAAGTGAATATAGAAAATGGTTAGATGGATGGATGTTTGCTTTTTAATCACACTGTTGTTTTTGTAAGAGGATAAGGGTTGGCATTGTGGTTTCATGCTACTGACAGGCAAGACATGAAGCTTGGTGCGAGCATCGAGGGGCAGAGGGCCTTTGGGGTACAGGAAGACAAACAGCCCAATCCCCTTCTCCGGCTAAGGCCTCCCCCCGGGGCTTGTTTAAAGGGGGCGACACACAAACAGCCACCTCTCGCCCGGCTCCCCTCCAGCGTGGCTCCAGCTGTGGGCCGGGGCTGTGGGACCTAACTATCTGCAGCTGTGGGGGCTCTGTTCGAGTCCCTGGAAGGAAGTGGCCCCCACCGACACACACCAACCATCGCGCCAGCCGGCTTTGCTCGCTCTGTGACGCTATAGTCTTTGGATAAGCTACAGTGCCACTCGAAAGCATGCAGAACATGCTCTTTTCATATGTTTGAGAAAAGTAATCACATCAGTTTTTTTCAAGAACTTTGTGATTTGAAAGCTGAATTAAATTGACATATATTATTTTTCAATAACTTGCTTATAGGACAGTTTCAGCTGTTCCAGATTTGTTGGGTGCCTTGTGAGAACTGCGCATTTCAGGTCTTGCCGTACCTGATTGGGTCTGGGCTGTCGTGCCTGATTGGGTCTGGGCTGCCGGGCTGCCGTGCCTGATTGGGTCTGGGCTGCCGTGCCTGATTGGGTCTGGGCTGACTCAGCAGGTCCAACGCACTAGATTTCCTCCTCCTGCTTTCGTCAATATCGATAATGATAATTCTGCAATAATTTCCAATGAGACTTCAGCTCAAGGATGCCGAGTCTGATGCTTTCCTGTCTGATATTTAGGTAGAACCTGGGTTTCCCCATTTGCCAGATTATGTGGTGCAGTACACTCACCCGCACAACACCAACCTGGCCAGGTTTGTTATCTTTACAGAGGACAACCCAACCTGTAGTTTAGATCTTCTTTGACTTCATTGGCTCATTCGTTTACAAAACCTAATTATATAGCGGACCTAGCTAATAAGCTTTCCCTTACTTCTTAAAATAATATCCCTTGTAATATAAGCAAAGATTATTCCAAATATCATTGCATTGCACATATCAATGCATTGTCACACACCCCGTAATATGGTTCCAATATCCTGCCAGTAATTCCTGGAATGCTGACACAGGCACACAATACCTTGGATTAGTCTTTGGCAAATCTTTCTGGTAAGGTAAACAGATTTGTGTCTGGATGCAGTTAGTCGAGCAGCTCTGCCTGAGCAACTTAAAGCGTTCAGATCAGGGCCTTATTGAACTGAATGGGCTGAAGGAGAAAAATTCTGCTGTGACTTGAAGAGTTGGCCAGGTGTGAGAATCTGGGACTCACCTGAGAAACCTGCAGTGAAAGAAAATGGAAAAAGCATGTGTTTCATTAATCTCATTTCTCATACCAATAAAGATGTTATGGCGTCATTAATGCAGCTAATTAAATGACCAATAAAATGGTCCTTTTTCACTCGCATATGTTATAGTTGCTGTTTTTTACCAGGCAAGCAAATGCAAAGGACAAAAGCTTTTTTTCCCCCAAAAATTCCCCAAAGATTTTACAGTACTTATGTGTGTGTGTGGTCATGTATGTATTATATTTAGGGGACCGAATGTAACACGAGATATTATTTTAAGAAGTTACTTTAAGAAGTAAGTGAACGCTTATTAGCTAGGTCTGCTGTAAAATGTGTTAAAAACTGTGATTTTGTCATATTTTAAACTTCATTTTATAAAAATCTATA
Organism: Petrocephalus sullivani; assembly: GCA_026780845.1. Taxonomy (NCBI): domain Eukaryota; kingdom Metazoa; phylum Chordata; class Actinopteri; order Osteoglossiformes; family Mormyridae; genus Petrocephalus; species Petrocephalus sullivani. The sequence continues at coordinate 24,951,559 of JAODKM010000118.1, forward strand.
ACTGCGATCAAAAAGTAAAAATGTCAAATGTCTTGTATTTTGTTTGGTTACTTATGGTTAAGGTTAGGGCTGGGTAGGGGTTAAGGGTGTCGTAGTTGGATTTCAGGTTATGCCCATAGAGGCGAATGGTGAGTCCCCACAAGGATATAGATACCTAATCTGTGTGTGTGTGTGTGAGCAATAAGGAGCACTCACTGACAAACGGTGAAAGGCAGCAGAAATATTCACACTTGGTAGCTGTTGAGCTTCCTTGGAGGTCTTGGGGCCGAGCACTGTTACCACGCAATCACTGGGCATGGAACGGGAGCTGGTTCTGAAAGTCTCGTGGGGGGGGGGGGGCTGCGGTTAACTGCCAGTAACTGAGGTTTGTATTTGCTTTGCAAGCATGAGATTATTAGCTTTATGACACTGACACGTTAACACCCCAGTAGGCAGTGTCAGTAAGCGTTTCACTCTCTCCTAGCCATTTCCAGGGGACTACTGGGTATTCCGGGAGGCCTGGGCTGTCTACATTTGAGGGGTCCTCGATCAGGGGTGATTAATGATGACCTATGAGAGCTTCGGGGTTTGTGCTCAGGGCCAGCACTGCATTAACTCAAGATATTCCTCATCACATGTACAATGGACAATGGGACTCGACTCAAGACGCAATTTCTGACCTGGTCATTTGTGACATGATAAACATTATACTGGTTTAAGCTTGGTAAGAAGTGTACATTAATAAGAGACAATAAACATACTCGGTATGGTTTCTCTACCAGTCAGGCTTACGGTCGCTACGCTGTGATCATCATCGGAAGTTTATTTCTTGGGGACTTTACACATACATAATCCGCGACTGTGCCGACTGTCAGGGCTAGGAAGGCTGTATTCACAAGTGTTTTATATATCGAGATGTTTAATACACGGAAGTGCCAGAAGGCCAGTAACTGGAGACTGGAGAAGTGAATTTTTGAACATTCCCTGCTGTACCTGTTTCCATCGTAAAACAGTTCCCTCTAGACCCTGGTTAGTCACAGTCTACTTTGTCACAAAAAGGCCTATCATTTCTTGATCATATTTTGCTTTTATTAACTTTGTTTGAATCATGTTTGCATGTTGACAGCATAGTAAGATCTAAAAAATGACTGAGTCACAACCTCTGTGTTTTCCCATAAACTTCAATGCAAAGCAATTCAATGGTTATATCAGCAGCATGGAAAAAGAAAACAGCAAGAAACTCATAAGGGCCGATTAAATAAGGGCGTCTCCGATGTTGCCAGATCTAAATTAATTACTAAAACAATAGGTGTGGCAATGGTCAAACATGGTTTTATTATCTATGTGAAAGAATATGGACCAATGGGGTTGTAAATGGGCTACATGCATTTCATATTAAAGCTGTTATATTTTAGCTGCCCTGGTTCTGGCTGTTTCCATTAGTATGCTGTGAAGAGACCCGTTAGGACCCCAGTATCCCATGAGCTGTCCATTCATGTTGCCACAACAAAAAAACAAATACAATTACAATGGCAGGCAGCATACAGAAACACTGTGCCAGGAGTCATATTATCTGCAATTAAAGTTCAGACTATGTTCACAGGAACTCTGTAAGTCGTTATAGCAAATTAAATTGGTCGGCAGGGTTGGGGGGGCAATTTTCCTTTACTTTTTCCTGCAGTTAAAGGTGTTTTGATAGTTTGAATGTAAATACAAAAAGGTCTGCCTCAGGTTACTTCTGTTGTTACCAAAAAAGTAAAACTTTTTTACAGAGATTTGAAGATTTCTTCAAAGAACAGAAATAAATCAAGTAATGCTGGAAAAAATGCTACATAGACCTGGAATGTTATTGCAAAATCTCAGTGTGAATCTTACAGTTATTTAACATTTTATTTAAGTGTATGTGTGTGTAATGTACACTTCTTACCAAGCTTAAACCAGTATAACGTTTATCATGTCACAAATGACCAGGTCAGAAATTGCGTCTTGAGTCGAGTCCCATTGTCCATTGGAACATGTGATGAGGAATATCTTGAGTTAACGCAGTGCTGGCCCTGAGCACAAACCCCGAAGCTCTCATAGGTCATCATTAATCACCCCTGATCGAGGGCCCCTCAAATGTAGACAGCCCAGGCCTCCCGGAATGCCCAGTAGTCCCCTGGAAATGGGCAACGACTGCCAGGTGGCTAGGAGAGAGTGAAAAGCTCACTGACACTTTTTGGTGAGTGTTACAGAGCAAATCTGCATGGTATCTTTTGGTTTGGACACTGTGCCTCATTGTGAAACAGCTAGTCTTTCTTGCTTCATATAAAACTATATTTCATTGTCTAAAATCTTAATAATAATAAAGGTCCTAATCACAGGAAACAATATTCTGTTGGGGATCTGTCATCATTTACATGTATAAGCCTGACATTATAAGCAAGTTTTGAAGTTTTTTGGCAGGAAGTCTCATTAGTTAATAATAGCTGTCATGTCATGTTTTTCATCATCAGAAGTCAAAAGGTGAATTTGCTTTTTGGTATTTCCTTGAGTCAATATAATCCTACCATGATCTATTATGATTCACACTCCAGAGTAGTCTTTCTATTTTAAATCAAAGCATGCATTTCCTTAAAGAATGAAAAATTGAGAGAAAATAGTCTGGCCTTCGGTGGGATTAGTAAAACCAAATAGCAGAACAACTGCCTTACGTATGCCCTCTGTTGTGTGCACTTGTCAATGAAATTTCCTGAATTCTTGTCCACAAGGAGCATGGATTTGTAAAGGCTTGTCTTTAGGAGAGGAGTGCCATGGAATCTGTAAAGACTTATACCTGCATTAAAATGGACTGACATTGTTATTCCTGCCTCATTCTATATCCTGCTATAAACCAATCGTCCTTTCCGCCGTGCTCTAGTTTTATGGTTCCTGTGAAGAAGCAACAAACTGGCCATGTAACAGCCTAGCAACACGAAATTTTATACTCATACTGGAAGTGCAAAGCCTGCAGCCAGGCCTCCCCCGGCAGACAGGTTATAAAACTATCAGGGTTTTGATAAACCACAGCTAATAATCGGCACGGCCAGCTTATTTGCCAGATGGGAGAGGATGAGTCTGTCAGGAGCTCTGTCGTAATGTCCAGTACGATGCAGATTCTAATCAGGGGATGTGGCGGATGCGCTCGCTTGGCATCGACGGCTGATGAGGAAGTGATGTGTCATGGAGGCCCTTTTCTACCACCCCTATCATCCTCTAATTACAATGTCGCTCCATCCAGTATCGACTGAGCGAACAGGAGAGAAGGAGAAAGCTAGCTGGCCAGCTCAGATTAGGGTATCCACCCCTCCCGCCTGGTACGCCTAAACACTGACTCGCATTTTTTTTTGGGGGGGTGGGGGGGGCATTCAGTCCTATCCCATGATCTTCACGATAACACTGTGCACAGGCATTTATTCAGGATTAGCTGTCCCCTACTTGTTTTCAAGGGGAAGAACATGATGAGAACATGATGGGCTTTAACAATGCTGGGATCAAAGATTTATTTGGTAACTAAGACAACAAGCAGCAGATCCTACTTCAGTTGGAGGGCTAGAACCCAGGGTGGGAATGGTCCCAGGGCTGCAGTGCTTCTGCTCCCATGCACCAAAGGTCACTTTGGTGTTTCTCTGAGTCAATGCTGATTTTTTGGCTTGTAGTTGGGGCTCCGGTTGCCAACACAAACTGTACTGGACCAGAGCACATAAGGGCTGCGTATTTTTACACCCCACCCCCCCAAAAAATGAAACACACTCAAAAACAATAAAAACTCGTCAATGTGAAGTGCAAAGTCATATGGAGTTTGTCTAGGCTTCAAAATCTGTATTAAGGAAGCATATTAAAATATCTGTAAAATGATGTTACAGCAGAATTGTTCCAGCTTGCGTTGATGAGGTATCTGCGTTTCCAGCACCCTCATGGCTTGCCACCTCTCGGTTCGTTACACTGGGTCACATTGAGATGGCTGCGTCAGTGATGCACAGTACTGAGGATGGGCCAGGACACCAGGATGGAGAAAGCTGGACCAGCATCGGCTTTCAGCCACTGCCTGCCGCCAACACGGCTTTGTGGCTTTGGGTCACCTTTGGGTGACCTCCGGAAAACTCCACGTTCACATCCATCAGGTTGCTCTGTGCAAGCTGACCACAAGTGATCATAACTGTGGCGGGTGATCCTGTCTGGAATTCAAAAATAAGACATTACTCAGACTAATTCTGCCAGTTATTCTCTCATATAATTACATGCATATGACTCTTTTCAAGCCAAAATACACATCAATTTAAACCAAATTTTTTTTTGACCAAATTCATAATCGTCAGAACGGGTGATAGCTAAACGTTTCCAAGCATAGAGTAAGCCTTTTGAGGGAATTTTAATCAAAGCAGACAGTCATGTAATGTTGTTCCATTTCCTCCTGGGTGATGAATAAAGTGACCACTGATCTTCAGAGACATACGAGTGACAGTGCCATGTGTCACTGGGCACGTAACTGTCCTTGGGCATTTCTCCTGCCTACACTGCTTCTCACGATCCTGCCCAGGAAATGTCCTGCCTCATTTCCAGTAACATTCACAATGTTATGTAAAAAAAAAAAAAAACATTTTAACCTTTAAAATGTTATTTCTTTCATGTTTTTATTCCTATATATAGACATAGTTTTCACATTGTATACTTAATATTAACAATTTAGGCACATTTTACTTACAAACAGCAGAATAGCAAAAACACGACATCCAGTGACTACATAATGAAAATTACTGCTGAAGGTCTGCACTACCTGATGTCTTGTTCGCAAAGTAGGCTACAGATTATCGTGACCCTAATAACTATTGTTTCTGTTTAGCATGAAAATGTTACCATTGCTACCTTATGGCTTGAATTAATTGGTTTTACTTTAAATCTGCTATACATTTATCAGAAAGGAATTGTATGACTCAGACAATCGGTCAAACGGACAATATGTTACCATGTGGTCAAAAAGCATCACACTCGATAATTTCTTATGAAAACCACAAAAAAAGAACAGTGTTTTGGGTTTCTTTAAACCCTGGAGAGAATGTGGAGGGTAATGGTGCCGGGAATTCTCCACTTACTGTACCTTAAATGTATTCTGGTCCACCAATAAAACACAGAGACTGTTTAGAAGTTCAGGGGTGTGTTTATCCAAACGAATTCCTGCCCACCTCGGTGCTGATGAGACTTATTTCTGTTTTATGATTACTTTCAGCCCTGCTGCTATTAAACTATTAAACTCTTCTGTCCAAAGACAGATCCACAGTTGAGAATGAAGAGCAGACTCAGCTGTTCCAATTCATAGTCTGCCTGGCAAAAGTGCTAAGGCCTAGATCATTGTCATTGCATTGGTCAGATTTGAAGATTAGTTACATTTGACTGTCAGTCTAACTTCCAAATTTCTGTCTTTTACATTGTCCAAATTCATTCCAAATCAGTGAAATAGGTTTTTTTTAATAAATAAATAAGGATCTAATCAAAGAAAAGCAAGAATTTTTCTGGACAGATTCATTTCAATCTTTATAACCTCATTTCCAACCAAATTCTAGAAACACCAATCTGTCCATCCATCCATCATCTGTCACGTCGGCGGCGGGAGGAACGAGCCATGATTGCAGCTGCTGGGGTAAAGCCCATCCAAAGGGCGTTTATTAGAGAACACACGGGGAAACAGGAGCCAACACAACAGCGGGCATATACATGCAGCAACAACAACCAACAGGGGAAACAAGACGCAGACCGACTAAATTGGGCAGGACATCAAGGATTAAACACAAGGCAGCTGTTCAGAGCAAACAAGCGGAGAAAAACACGAGGCAAAGTACAACGAGGGACAGGTGCGGCGAATCAAGCCCTGCCTGAGGGCAAAACAGGGGAAACGACACGAAGGGCAGGGCTGAACGTGACATCATCCATCCATCCATCCATCATTCATTCATTCATTCATCTTTCCTATCTTACATTTTTCCATAATCAATTATTCTGTCCAGAGGAACTTTCTCCAGTCTGGAAGAAGTTTATCCACTCCAGGGAAATCCTCATAGAATTTGTATACAATACCCCTAGAAGTGTGAGCTTAACAAGACATCAAAAAGAAAAGTGGTTTCATTAAGAAATTATGAGAATCTTTATTACTGCATTTACAAAAATATTACTCTAATAAACGTGATTGGCTAAATGAATTGTGCACACCCAGTTTCATTTCGGTTTGCAATATGAAAATCTTTGAATAATTAAACTATTTTTGTAGATGGATGGATTTTGTTGCAGTTTATCTATCAGGAAGAAAAACTTGTTCAGAGGATGCATGGAATCTCCCGTGCAAGCAGCTGGGTAGGCAAAATGTTCCAATGGATGGGACAGGAAAAACTCTTCTTTGCAAGAAGATCTCATTACTTCAATCTGGCCAAACTGAGTTTCTTTTCCTGGAAGAATTAGAGACAAGGACAGGACAGACTAAGTGGTCCCACAACATGCAAGGAGCAATTCATACACACTGCTTCCAAATGAATTAATGACAGCAGAGGGGTTATTCTAGCTTTGGGAGCTGAAGGCTCCGGGTTTGGCGCGTACGCTGATCTTCCAGGCATATAATTGAGCGGCAGTGTGCTCAGTTACAGGGTTACTGTGAAAGATATTCTACTATTACTACGGCAGGCAGCTAACACCCAAAAATGGAATGTAATGAACAAATAAATAAACAATATTGACATATGTATACGATAATAATAATAATAATAGTCATTATTATTATTTTAGGAACTTTATTGTACGGAGAATAAATTATATCCTATAACACAAAAGTGGACAATTTTTTAGAGCTCCTCCTAAACATCTCACGGAGGCCTTGGATGGAGCTTGTGTTGATGTCGTCATGTTTCCAGGTAGATTGCAGGAAAGGATTAATGGATAATGCTTTATTTCACAAAATATACCATATATATCACAATGTACCAACCGGGACGTTTCTTGTTGTCAGTCCACCCCTGGTTTTTATGAATAGCTAACTAGCATAAATGACAGATATAACTTTGGATATATAACCTCATCACGTACATAGTCACTGTTTTAAATAAAAAATAATGTATAAAGGATATTTTAGTAACTATAATGGTTCCAGATCTGAGAGAGTATAGGAGACAATTCTTTGATGCTAGTTGCTATGCATAGGAGACAGTTCTTTCATGCTAGTTGCTATGCAGTCACAGTGGAGGGTCTGGTGGAAACACAAGAAAGGCAGGGATCCAGGGTTTGAGGGGGTTTATGTGCTATGGGAGCGGTTCTGAAGACATCTGCAATGACGCACACCTTGGAGACTTCAAGGTTTTGTCAATAAAGCCTGCTCTGGGGGGAAAAGGTGACGGGAATTAGTGCTTTTGTGCTTGGAATTTCAACATTTTGGGTACATTTGGTGTTTTGCCTTTGTGTCTCTGCATTCATGTGCATGTGTGTATGTGCAGTGTGTAGGAGTTTGTTTGTGCATCCTAGTGCACCTTTGTATGACTTGGCTAGCGCTAAACTACCATGATTTTCGATGACAGTTAAATTTGAGTCGTGATTTGTAAAGGACATCACCTTGTGAATCCTGTATGAAAATCTCGTGAGTCTACTGCTACATCCCATCGATGACAAATTTACACAGGATTGGTGCCCTGTTACATACAATAAAGCAAAACAGTATTATATGCATTACATACAACTGTGTAAAAATAGTTGTAAGTTCTATCTCTACTCAGTGGGACGAGAGATTATAAAAGCCTAAGATTCCCCTTGGTACACATGAGCCCAGGAACAGGCTTTGCAAACATAATGGAATCTCAAGGAACATATCATGCATAAACACTACAACAGCAGACGTAGACCCTTGTGCAGGCACCAGGAAGATTCCCTATTAGACTTCCACCTTAACTGTAAGGCCTCAGTGATAAACAAAGAATAATACGAGGCCAGACTGTTTATTTCACATAGGCTTAAGTGGAGGGATTCGAACTGACCAGCAGACATATTGGCTCAAAATCTAAGTCAGGAGCCCCCACACAGAAATGTAAGATGGGGTGACATTGTGAGTGACGCGAATCGCAGACCGTGGCATTTCGAACAGGGGGGGGGAAATGTTTGAGTACATTTCCACAGCAAAACCAATAATAGCTATGGGTAACATCTGGAAAATGTAATAAAGCTATAATCTATCAGCCAGGCGAGTAGTAGGAAAAGTGCTGAGTCACGTCGCTGTCAGCCTGATGTAATTAGGCAGCGGAAGCCGTTGGTCCTGTGGACGTCACAAACGCTTGGTCCAATTTAGTCAGCATTGGTGACTGCCAATAAATTAATGTGAAACATTCTCAGAGGACAGTACGTACAGAGCTGGGGAAACAGGAAAAGGTGATCTTTCCTAATCCCCATGCCAAACCGCTATTGTTACATTAAAAACCCAGTTGGTCTTTTTGGGCAGGGAGGCTAAACAGAATAGTTGTCTTGGTCAAGTGCCAATGTGTGGGAACTGTAGCTATTATACTGTCAGAGTAATTCTATACAGTGTCAATGTTACATTTTTCTTTCATTTAAGTAAATTTCTTCAATAGTCCAAATTCTAATGGATCTGCCAAAGCTTCACACACCCAAGTCATTGCTCAGTAAATTGTAAGAATTGTAAGTCACACACAAGCCTGATTCACAAGAATTCATAGAATACCTGCAATAACATATTATTTGGTTCGTTAGAGCATTGAGATTGTGTGTGCTCCATATATGGACAATAGATACAGTTGTCTAACTGCAGACCTAAATGCAGCTTTTGATACTCTTGATCATAATATTCTCTTGGACTGGCTCGAATCTGTGGTTGGTATTAAGCGTACAGCTCTCTCTTGGTTTCGCACTTAGTTTCAGTCTTGGTGATTGTTACCAGTTTGTCCATGTGAACAATGAATCTTCCAAGCCCACTAAAGTCTAATATGGTGTCCCACAAGGATCAGAGCTGGGCCCACTACTGTTCACTTTGAATATGCTACCATTTGGTAACATGCTTGGAAATCATGGTGTTTGTTTCCATTGTTATGCTGATGATGTATATATATATCTGTTAAACCAGAGGATGCATCCTGGGTTTCTGGGATAGAAGAATGCACACTAGACATTTGGTGTTGGATGGCAAAAATGGTCCTTAAATTAAACACACTAAAAACGGAAGCACTACTGATTGGTTATAAAGCTGAGAATACCTTACCAGAATACGTTAGAGATATACTGGTCTCTTACAGCCCTCCTTGCCTGCTTTGATCTCAAGGAGCAGGATACCTATTAGTACCTAGAGTAGAAAAACTACGGCCAGCAGCAGAATATTCTCTCACAGAGCTCTGCAGCTGTAGAACAGTCTTCTAGCAGATGTGTTATGAGATTCAAGCTCATTCTGAATATACAAATCTAATCTAAAAACACACTTGTTTAGCCTAGCTTATAAGGACTAGTTCTAGCTCTAGCTAATGCCTCACTCCCAGTTAGGCCCACAGTGTGAGGTGCACATGGCTGTAAATGAGCTGAACTGCTAGTGCTGTCACTCTGGCATCACACTCCACCTTGTGGAATTGGAGTGCTGACATTCAGGGACTCCCCATGGCTGTGTTCCCACTTTCCTCTCCCTCCTACTTACGCTACCATAGCCATATCTGCTGGAGCTTACATACTGCACTCACCTAATTGTTTGCACTGTCTCTAGTCTCCCCTACTTTGGCTAATGCATTTTTATTTCTTATTTCCCGTACCCTTGCTGTGGTGTGCTGCCTGGAGAGAAAAAATATCAAGATATTCTGCCGACCCTGCTGCCTGTGTCGCCTCTACTACCCATGACGTCTTTCAGGTCTGCCCGTCCTTTGTCCCTCTGATGGCTCTCCTTCCTTCCCTGCTGCTATACCACTGTTCATCCTGCCATCAGACGCAGCACCGGCACCTGCTTGCCATCACCTGCCTGCCCCCTGCATCGAGACTCAAATCTTAAAATTTATACTGTGTAAGGTAGGACTTTGCCATCCTATTCATTTGACCTGGAGGAGGGGCTCCCCCTTTGGATCTGGTTCCTCCCAAGTTTTCTTCCTTCTAGTTTTTCTTCACCACTGTCACCTCTGGCTTGCTCACTGGGGGCTTTGGGCAGGGTTAATGTGAAGCGCTTTGAGACAATGTAATGTTATGAAAATGCGCCATACAAATAAAATTGTATTGCATTGTATTTTCCCATTTTTGAGACTTATTGTTGTCTCATTTTGGAAACAGCACAGCAGACTCTGAGGTACCACACAACACAGTAACTCACAAGATGAGTAACTCCAGTGCTTAATATGCAACAATATGGTAGCAGGTACAGGGAGTGATTCCTGTTTAGATTTGTTCAAGTGCCACATTTAAACCTGGCGCCTGGAAGAAGGATTTTGACATGTCACTATGTCTACTGCAGCTCATACAAACACAGTTCCAAATTCTAAATAAATCATCTTTGTGTGGGCAACTGCTGTCTGACACATGTGCCAGTAATTAGGAGTATCACACCGTGGTTTGATTTATTTACATCACTCCTGTCTTCTTAAGCAGAAACAGCCCCTGTTTTAAATGACTCTCTGCTGCTCGTTCATGGAGTCGTTGTCGAGAATTTCTTTGAAGCTTACAGCAGATGCTGCTCTTTAAATCTTTACTACAGGAAATTTCCCCTATAAATAATGACAATAAAATCCATAACAAAAACAACAGTGCAACAAATTGTTAAGCTAAAATACAGCTGCTCTATTAACAAGGCATGGACCTGCTGCAGTACAATAAAATATTACATTCTTATTTTACACAGTGGTAAAAAGTAGAAAATAATCAATATGCCAAATGAACACAAACTAAATCAGTTTCTAAACCAGCTCTTACTAACTCTTCGGTAAATGGTCCTGATGTTTTCTCATTTGAGCTACAGGTGGCGCAGTGATTAAGGACTTCATTGTGTGCAATCCAGGATCTACCCTCTAATCCACAGTTGCAGAATACTATGCTTGTTTACATGAACTTTACTGAGCATTTTCACTGCATATAACAAATGTCTTAGTCATAATTGAAGTCTAGAACTTGATGTCTAAAAGAAATGAAATGGCAAAATTGTAATGTTTTGATAGAAAGGGCAGTCTGGAAGCAAAAGCCGCAATAGAATTACAGTTCAATGCAAGAATGGATTATAAGAATTAAATAGGGATCCAGCCAGTCATTTCCAGTTTGTTATTTCATGGCTTCATATTCTTGTCTGTCCTCCTCCTTGTTGGTTCTCACACTTACCCTCAGCCCCATACTCTGCTCCTGGGCCTGAGTCCCCCTGACTTTTGCTAGATTTCTAAAATAGGGCCCCTGTGCTGCGGCAGCTATCTACAAGACCTGGTGAGTTGGAGCATCACCACTGGAATAGGGGCACTCGACAAGCTCTCGTCACAGCTCCAAGCTGAGGAAATCTCAGATCCTTCAGGCTGTAAATGTGGTAAGTGTGGTTGTGGTACAACATACAGAAAAATGTAGTTTATTTTCATATACATCTATATATATTTGTGTGTGTGTGTTGGGGGGGTGGTATGGTAATTATTACCTTGTGGGGACATTTTTATAAAAATCTGTGAATGCAATCAAACAACTATCCATCCATCCATCCATCCATCAACCCATCAACAATACATCAATCCATCCATTTACCGCCTCTAATGCCAGGTCGGGTCAGGGGAAGTCTCATATTTTGTTTGGTTACTTATGGTTAAGGTTAGGGCTGGGTAGGGGTTAAGGGTGTCATTTTTGTGCTTCGGGTTTTTCCCATAGAAACTAAAGATACGAATACACACCTGTGTGGTTGTGTGTGAATATATAACACAAATTCGTATTTTGTGCTATGATCCATCTAATATCCTAATAAGTTCAGGTGTATGGTCCATCATTTTTGTTGGAGCCATAATAGCAACCTCTTTGCATGTTGTAGCTGATATCTCCAAGATAATAGCCTTAGGATACATCAGATCCACCAGCTATTCAAATTTGAATTCAAAAGCAACACAGCTGATGACACAGCTCCTTTTATTCATACCTAGCCAGCGTAGGAGAATGCTTTGGTGGTTCTCTCTCATGCTGAACTCCGATGCACCTCTACAGCATGCTCCACGGAATCAAATGGAGAAGCAGCTGCTGTGCCCAGATCTCAGATGAAAAATCGCTAGTCCTCTTGGGAACTTGTTGATGCATAGAACATGTTCTGTGGAAGACGGGGCCCTTTTTAAACATATTGTCAACAGGTGAACTGCATAGAGTATGTCCATGCATGACCAAACAATTGCTAGACAAGCTCTTAGGCTAAAGCAAGCCCGCAGGAATGGGGAATTACTAACTAAAGCAAGTTACATGGATTAACAGCCCAGAAACAAGGTAAATAATGTCATCAGCATTTATTACTTTTTTTTTTTTTGCAAATGTGAACAACAAACAGACTTACAGTTAAGATACAGACTTGAAGATTTGACTCATATTCATTTTTGTTCTGTGAGTTGAATCTAAAATGCAATCTCTGACAGCTGGAAGGGTAGCATTTGTGAACAAGAAATAATGTATCCGTCAACTTCAAATACAATGATTTTAAGTGTAAGGAGACATCCCTTCAATAGACAGCAGCCTGGCACTTCAATATAATAAATCAGCTGGCTGACACATTTAGACATTTAACGTACAAGTGAGGAAAGTTTTGGGGTCAAAGAGCAGGACCAGCCAGCATCCCTGGGACACTTAGGGAAACAGACTTTCCTCAAGGGCTCATGAGTGAAATGATGCTTTGTTGTCACAGGATTTGAATGCTCAACATTCAGGACGCAGATTCCTAACATAATAAGCTACACGTTGCCACCATCTGAGACAGTTGGAGAACATGGTCATTTCTGCTGAATGCCTTTTAGAGCCATGATGTTAGTTTATAGTGTCTATAAGTATGATGGGTGGTAGGTTCCTCTAAGTACGTTCAGCTGGGGCTCACGCACTAAATTCCTCTTGAAACTCTCCTGCCCCCGCCCCCCTTTCATTTTCAGTTCTCTTTTATTATCTTTGCAAAATCAAATGCCTTTTGTCAAGGCTTCTGCTTAACATATATTTGGATTTGGTCACAATGACAAACACAAAGCGCAATCTTCCGGCACACAATGACGGCACCCTTTATGGCTCGATAGCAACTACTAAAATGTTTTCATTCACGAGACACACCATATGTGTGTAGAGTTTACATGGGTGGCAAACCTTTTTCAGATTAAACAAATAAACCAAATCAGACAGAAGACAATAATGTGATATGCAATTCAATAGGATAGTCTAAAGGCATGATGCCCAAATTCACCCTAATTGCACCAACATGAAGGGTGCAGTGCTTCCAAAAGCTAGGAGGCCATCACTGATGCGGTTCACTAGAGGGGTTCAGGTAATGTCATAACAGATTTCTGCTCTGCTCGCACATAGAAAAACATTCCTGACACATCAAGGCCGTCAACTCTCCCAAAACTCAGAGGTTCCTGGTGTGCTCTTTCATCTGGCAACACAATAGAACCTGTCGTCAAAAATGGTATCCTATACATACAGCCACAGGGGCACATAAAAGGGGCCTATCCATCATTGTCCTTAGAGAGCCACTTTGGAGAGAGAAAGCTAGTAACGAAACTGCTAGCATTAGCCTGAGATAAGAAACGAGGACAGTTTCCAATAAATAATAAATGAGACCCGACAACAGCAAATGTAATGTAAATGTAAATGTTAACCTATGACTAAGCACCACATCTGTTTCTCCAGAACTCCCTATAAGCAGCAATCGCTGACATGCCCTCACTTCAAAGTAAAAGCCTTGTAAGTAATAACCCCTGTGTAAATAAGTCCTCAATGTGCAAAGGGAATAGGGTTTTGAATATAATTGATTTTATATCCACCTCCTGTAGACTCCAGCCATAGACTTTATCTTTTTGATTGTGTCATTTTCGGATTCTTGCCATTGACCTTTTTTGTGCTCTTAAGAGGTTCTGTGGGTAGCACTGTTGCCTGATACCTGTAAGGCTGAGGCTTTAAATTCTTCCCCTGCTATGTGTGTGTGGAGGTTGTGTGGTCTAACCATGTCAAGTAGACTTCCTCCATGTACCCCTGCTTCCTCCTACAGATCAGTGATGAGTAACTAGGTTAACTGGCATCTGAATTTGCCATAGTACTGATGGTGCATTGAATTGAAGAACTACACTTTAACAAACTTGATTTGGGCTTGCCTCAGCCAAACAGGACTGGATTTATTTGTTCATGAGCCCCTTCCTGACATACGTATTTATGTGTGAGCCTACTGTGCTGTGGGGTAGATCCTTGACTACACAAATGTTAGTTTACCTTTTTAGCCTGTCTCAAAGTAAGCTGTCTCAAAGTTCCCCCAGTCTACAAATTGAAGTAAGCAAACTGTCTGGTATACTGTAGCATAGCAACAAACTGTCCCATCTTAAAGTCAGGTGTTGTGACTTCCCAAGCAGGGCCTTATGGGATACTAGTGTCACCTGGATGGGTAAAGACCAGTGGTGTGGACATACCACTGCATGTATTCAACTTAAAATGATCCCTAATGCATCAAGACCCAAGCTTGAATAGCATTTTGGAAACTTTACAAATATTTGCACATTTGTTCCTGTAAATATTTGTCGACCGTGACAAGGCAGATGACAAGTGAAATGGTCCTCTTAAACTTAAGCAGCCCGTAATATGCCAGAAGCACCCACTGTTCCTACTCTGCTCTGCATTTGTGCTGTGTTCCAGATAAGGACACCGAATTCCGTGTAGCTCTTCCATGTTATACTGGCATGTCATCTCTCCTGTCATCTCTCCTATTGTGCAAATTTGAAAGGCATGTTATCACAAACATTTTCTTGGTTATTTTTTGCAGTTAAACTTGCATAAACCATGACGGGGAGCAGAAAAACACGTTTGTTCAATCATTTGAAGAACACACAAATGAATAAAGCCAAAGATGAACACGAATAATGCATATACTAAGTGCTTCATTTTATTTTTGTTATTTTACTTAACAGTTTTATTCTCTTATTCAAACTTTATTCACTTTTTTACATACAGGTGGTTGTTTTCGAGCTGAAGAAAATGCAAATCGTCTGATGAGTACATAGATTTGCAATGCTTAGTCAGGGCATTTCTTTTCAAATTGCCCTTGCCACCCAGAAATAATAAAAAAAAAAACAAAGGACGTCATTCAGTTTCCAAATCTATTCTTCTCATTAAATATGTAGGAACATGTGTTAGCTAAGCATCATTTGCAAAACGCCAGCTTTATGTGTGGTCTGCAGGTGTTGATGCATTAAGGAGAGATGCTGGGCTGAATCATAGTTTCCCAGTCTTGCTCTGGGGACCAAATGTGCATACTGTATGCGGGTATCCAGCCCAGCCTACCTCTTAATTAATGAGGAACGTGATACTGCTCTAGATGTCAGATGTCTAAGCACAGGAAAATGCATGTGTGCTTCTACAAGGAAAACAGAAAAAGAATTTTTCCTTTACTTGATTAATGTGGTTCTCTTATGCACCTTACATACAACAGTAAGAGTTCTAGTAGTGACTACTTCAAAGTGGCGCTTTTATTATTCTAACAAACCAAAAGAAAGATATAAAATAACAAAACAAATATGTTCTGTCTCAAATTATAAAGTTCAAATTCAATTAAAAATGTTTTGTTGAAGTAGAAGAAATTAATATATAGAAGTAATCAGATAATTGTTAAATCAACAGTACGCAAGTGTAATCAAATTAAAAACCACATACACAGAGGCAGAATCTATGTATAAGGTAACCAGTAACCATTAAACCATTCCACTAACACACAGTTAACTACAAACTTCACTTCACAGTTGAGGCTGCCGCTCATGTAGCAGGAGAAGAAATGTTATAAATTTACACTGTATTACCACTGTATTATTAGGTGTTTCATCATTAACAACTAAACCCTCTATGGTCAATCAGCTCCTGAAATGAAGAACAGGTGATAATTATCACCAGGACACCTTTGAAAGTCTTTATGCCCCCACATAGGGGAGCATGCCTACATGTAGGTCCTAAGTCATCAAAGAACACCGCGTGTGTGTGAGCGTTTGTGTATGTGCGTGTGGGCAGGCACTAGGACCTGTGGGATCCCACAGCGAATGAGACTGACACACAGACTTCTCTGACTTTGCGAAACAATCAATGCCTCAAGTAGTGTAGAAGTTGGGCTGGAGTGAATGGAAGAGGACCAGTCTTTCCAACCTGGGCTTGGTATTAGGGATAAGGCTCTGGATTAACACACAAGGTGGACTATACCCTCTGTCTGCTGGGACTTTAGCACTCGCTGGGGAGCAGGAACAGCAGTGGAGGTAAGAAACACTTCTTTGCTGCTCCTGCTGCTGCACTTCGTCTGCGCTGAACTTTTCTGCCTGCGCAGTCCACGGGGAGCTCCCGTCTGCCCGTTCCAGGGGGACACAGAAGCTGATCGCGAGTTTCCTCTTGACAGGGTTGCCTTCTCAGCAAGCCTGGCTCAGCCTGCAGGGCATTATGGTGTAAAATGCTATGGTTCCCTCTGGAGAGATTTAATAGCTGTCATGTTTTCTGAGGTCCAAACTCTCCGACATCAGGTCCAAATGTCTCCACGGGGTTTGTTTGTTTCAACCTGCTAAGCCCCAGATGACTAAATGCCATTCACAACGGGCCAGTTTCCTTGAGTCTGGCCAGTTCTGTACTGAGCCTGTCTGGTCGTTGAGATGTTGGCTGGGGGGGGGGTGAGTGCTGGGTTCTGGTCCTGAATGGGAACCAGCCATCGCCTTAGTCCCCTCAGGGAGAAAGCCCCCCCTTTCCCCGATTCCCACTCACTGGCCCATCAAACTCATCGCGTAACGGGGATAGCCACTAACCTGTCCACAGCTTTGAAGAAGATATAGTACGATCACCCCGAAACAGCAGTTTTTACATGCCTGTACCATTGCGAGATCCTCCTCCATGAGATGGGAGGAGGTCTAGGTCTGTACATGGGAGACAGTAGACCACACCGTTGGCTGTGCATACCTGTGCACTCATGGGCTACTCCCAGTAGTACTCCCAGTAGCACTTGTTAGTCATAAAACAACCCCAGGCAGGAACGTTACCCGAGTCAGCCTGTGACTATGGCACAGACAGCCACATGGGTTACTTAGCGTGTCTCAAAGCCTGAAAACGTGTTTTGAAATCAGAAGTCTCCTCCCACCCACTGAGACCTCCCCATGATCCATCATGCTAATTGTGGACAGGGAGTGAGTAGCGCTCCACCGCAACAAAGTGTGCGATTATTTATGACCCAGATCTGGTTTCCCATTGAGTCCGAATCAAAGGCCTGTGAAAGCAGGTGATGGCGGCTTCGGATGGGCATGGGACTCTGAGGGGGCCCCCCGGCTGGGGCACACGCATGCACAACATGCACACCATCCAGATGCTTCCAGAAAGCCCCCTCGATGCCACGCCCCAGCTCAATCCTCAGACTCCCGTTACTGGCTCCTCCCTTACATGAGAAACCGCGTTTTAAAGCAGTACCTGGAGCAGCCTGCGCCCATGCGTACAGCCAGCGTTCATTCAGCCTCTTCTGCTAAATTATTCACACCCTACTACTATCACAACCAACTTACACAACTAACACTTGCACCTATTCTTACCGAAGGCCGCTTATTAAAGTGGAATGTGTGCATGCCTTTCTATGGTGTACAATAGCAGGGCACTTTAATCAGTTGCAAAGGCCATTGCTTGAAAATGCATTTTACATTATACTGCAAATCAGTTCCATTCAGGGGAAGATGCATCTGACTAGGATTGATTGACAAAAAAAAGAAAAGAAAAAAAATATATATATATATATCTTCTATCTTATTTAGCTATATAAATATTACATTTTTTCTTCAAGAATATTCATGCATTATAAACACACTGATACAAAACCTGAAAATGTTCATAAAATTATCAAAAGTTACAGGGATGTACTCTATTACTTTTATAGATCACTGGACTGTAAGGTAGCGAAACACAGAGACATGGCCATGAAGCAAAGGGTCCTCTATAACGTAGGCAGCGTGTCCAGGAGATCATCTCTGGTATAAACAAGCCACTAAGTGGAGCTGAACAGTGAAGAAGAGTCTGACTTGGCATGCGTTCACAAATTAGAGGTACCTTTCTTACGTACGGTATAAAGCCCCCTCCCCCATGTAAACGTTTAAAAAATATTTACCGTTTTTGCTCGAGAACAAAAATTCTGCAAAAGCGAATGCTAAGCCCAGGCATGTCCGCACATTTGTCTGAACATAAACAGTTTAGATGTGTGTGGAACTCTTCAATCCCACCAGAGGACATTTTTCTGACTTCATCAGATTTTTTTCCTCTTGTTAGTGTTCATTAGTTCTTAGAGGCACTGGCGATACTTAACTCCTCCTCCAGACACTATTACAGGCTTTGCCTTTGCTCACCTGAGACAAGCCATGTGACGTTTTCTTGGCTGCCGTTTTTTGGAGAGGAGCTACAGAGCTATTCCTATAAAGTGCTGCCCGGAGAATCCTCCTGTGTCCTTAAGAATAAATCACCTAAGAAAGCGACTACTCGGCACAGATAGATGATAGTGACTGTTTGGCTGACCTTGTCAAAGGACAGCTACAGTGCTCCAGTGCCTGGCAACCTAGAGTCAGCTATGAAAAAGACTAGGCATGTGTTTTTAGTAGACACAGATGGTCTGTTCTATGTTAAATTCTCTGTTGACCACCTGAAATCTGCTCAAAAGTAATTCTATCGAGAGTCATACTGAAAATTGTTTCCTTAGCAAAGCTTCCATGGTGTTGCAATAAATTCGGCATTTGTTTACTAGTGGCAGATCAATTTCTGCACAAGACAAGTAGCCATTATATTTTATATTGCTTTAGTGTATTTTGGTGCCTAATAGCTTATCCACCGAAATTAATCTGGGAAGCCTTCCTATTAAGATCCATAGTATCTGTAATGATGCCTCTGGATTTGTTCTGTCTGATAAAATGACCATAAAAATAATTGCAAAAACAGAGCCCGTCCCGCCACTCCAGACCAGGCAGCTTACTTCCTGGCCGACTGCATGTGCCCTAACAAATTCATGGCATGTGTGGCCACTAACAGAGTCATCAGGCAAGGTGATCCCTGCAAGCGATGACCTCACAGCTCTGATAGACACCATCTGTGTGGGCGGGCCTTCCAGCTTCACTGCTCAGTCACACATGCCCAAGGGTCTAGACCCTCGCCTGCCTGTTGTTTTCCATGTTCTGCATAGTCTTGCGAGGCCAGTGCTCATCGTGTCACCCAAGACAAGAGAAGGATGCATGTTTAAAATAACAGAGGCATTGTGATTTGCCCATTTGCGGCATCTGTGCGTGTTAACAATGGGCACGGGGCGAGGTGGCACTGGTGTTGTTCCTTTACACTGCATTGTCACACACTGTCCAAAATTCCAAGGATGCACTCACACCTGCATCACAGCCAGAACACGCATGTCCCATTCGACAGGGTGGCTATCCATGAACAACATGCCACAGAATTGGGTCAAACGATGAATAATGACACAGACAGGCGGGGCTGTTCGCCTGTTATGTTTGCGTGTTTCAGTTGTTTGCGTGTTTCCCATACTGCCTCTGTCTCTCAGCACCACCTCATTAGCCTCAGACCTTCTCTCCGGAGAGAGGGGACTCCACCAAGAGGCACCTCCTTCATGATTCATGCCAGCTTCCCTTTTGTTTCTGAATCCCGACCAATTCTACTCTGACTGCCTTGAATAAACAGCCCGTAGTGCAGAAACACCATTACATCATTTATTTTTAACCCTCCCTTTCTTTCCAGTGGAGAAATTCTTCACAGTTGCCAGTCTTGCTGTTAAATCAATGAGAACCTTCATGTGAAACACATAAGTCACATGACTGAGTCTTGTTTTGGGTTGTTAAATATTATTAAACCATGGTTATGGATTAATGCTAAGGCCTTATGGTAGAAGGGATGCAGGTTCAAATATAGACTCCAAACTGTCTGAATGGAGTCTGAACCTTCTCCCCTGGGTTCTGTGAGGATTTAGGTGAATCCAGGTTGTTTCCACATCTGGTTTTGCCCGGTTAGCTAACTGATAAAAAATCTGCACACAGTAATGTGTTTGGGCCATAACAGCTGTGCATGGCCTCCATACTCTGGGATCTCCACCTTTTACAATGGAGGCTGACGCTGGCTGTATTTTGAAAGCCACATTTCCAGATCATTACGGGACCCGGACCATGGCCCTGTGCAGCCTGCCATTCATGCTGGGCTAAGGCATCAGCAGCGCAGCTTCTCACCATCATCCTTCTGAGAATAAACTGAATTCCCACCAAAACAGACAATGTGCTTGAAAAAATAGTTTGGATCCAAGGATACGAGTTGGAGTTTGTGTATGGGGTGGGTGGGGGTTAATATTAAATCTGAGGCCCCCTGTTACACACCCCCCCTTGGGTTTGGCTTATTTAGAGCAGAATATTAAATCCCTCAGTTAGAGAAAATAAGAATCACATGCCAAAGGCAAAAGAAAAACAAAAAAAGCCAATAGGGGGTACAGAGCTGAACATTTGAACTCAGATGAAGGGACGGTTGCTGAACCCAAGGATTATGTTCCTACTTAAATGTATGTAAGAGACAAGGGGCCACAATTAGCACCCAATTGGGCCCCAGGAATTGAGGAAACTCCAGGGAAGGGGCTGTAGAGGACAACTGGACTGTCTAACAAGGCAGCCAGCAGTATGCCACTATGGTAAGCGCTGTGCCACTATGGTAAGCGCTGTGCCACTATGGTAAGCGCTGTGCCACTATGGTAAGCACTGTGTCAGTATGGTAAGCACTGTGTCACTATGGTAAGCGCTGTGCCACTATGGTAAGCGCTAAGCACTGTGCCACTATGGTAAGCACTGTGTCAGTATGGTAAGCGCTGTGCCACTATGGTAAGC
>JAODKM010000118.1:24978168-24992326 GCA_026780845.1 Petrocephalus sullivani
GTAACACTCTGGTATCATTATTAATTTATTTAACATTCAATACAGGTGATTAATTGTAAAACAATAAGGCCACAGCCGCGGTTTCTGCGGTTGGCTTGTCAATAGCGCGGTATTACAATATTGCGGTTATCGCGACAGCCCTACTCACTGCTCCCGTACAGCACTTAAATGGTCTATCCGAAACATCAGCCCGTATATATATAACAATACTTACTGATCCAGTACTGTATCTTACAAACTATAGCCAATCAGCATTATTAAATATCATTTTAATTAGCAGCCCAAAGTTAGTACAATCTGGGTACATTTATTTAAGAAGCATTTTGACAGTGGACCAGTGTAAGTGAATACACAGTTGCTTGTAACTGAGGATTATTTGATTTGAGGGTTGCAAGTGGCACATGGGAAGACTTACATATACTTAACCTACATATGTTTTCACTTGTGTAAAGGCACCTGTGGAACTTCCTTAGAGGATATGTATTTTTTAAATACTCCCCAGAGACCCGCAGCCTTGTGATGGCCACTGCTCGAACCAACAGCAAATTGTTAAAGCAGATTCTCGCATTTCATAACTGTCCACACTATAAAATCCATTTCCTTTTCTATTATTCTTTCCACCTAAATATATTTTTCTTTTTTTTCTCAGTTTGGGTCTAGTTATTATTTAAAAAAAATATATATCTACTAGGAAAATTTAAAAACAAACAAACAAAAAACTAAAATAACTGCTACAGCGTTATAAGTCTGTTTGGTAAACCCCGACATCTGTGAAATATACAACATTGCTACTGCAAATTCTGAATATTCTTCATAGTCTAGCATCCGGAGTAACAATACCTACAGAGACGTTAGAGGAAAGCAGCAGAGAAAGTTGCTGCCTTACCCAATAGGATATGTCATCAACGAAACAGCACAATGACTCACGCAGAGTGAGAGGCTGTGATTAGAGTGATTCATATAATCGCGCCGCCCTGCCCTTCATCCCAGCACCACACGCGACGCGAAGCCCTCCCTGACACAAGCGTGCGGTCATGTCGCTCTCTGCTGCTGAAGCCCGTGACTAAACGGGCAGCCGCGTCAGTCAGTAGCCGTCAGCGTCCCGTGGCCCGCCTGCACGCGGATCTCCAGGAATGCCTGGGATCCGGCTGGCTCCGTGCATTTCCTGGAATCATGAACGCTGCCCTGGAGCGTGGATTATGCAATGAGAGGCCTGGATGCAATAAAAAGTGCAGACTTCTAAGCCTGGTTTATCCCCACACTGACGGGCGAGAAAATGTGCGTACAATCTGTCCAGTGCCGCAGACGAAGAAGATATGCGATAGAAAAAGATCAGAGAAAATAAAAATGTCAGCAAGTGCCAAGCCAAAGGCATAAATGAGTAAGCTTTCTTTAACGGGGTTTGTGCTTGCCACTATTATGTAAACCTAATCCACCTGAACTTTGTACTTTGAACCATACACATTATCCCATTAGGCCAAGGGCCATCTCAGTTCCTAATCTGATACCAACGAGTTTTATAAAGACTAAAAAAAAAAAAAAAAACGGTTATTGTTTAGCAGGCGATGCCAATTGACAAGTATGCACTGAAGCTAGTATTCAACACTGTCGTACATAAGCAGATATATCTTCCTATTGACTTTCTTGAAGGCCTCATTTTGCCAGCATTGCAGTGATGCACTTTGGATATAAGCCTCCCTCATAAGCACAGGACTGAAATGGAGCCATTAATGCATTCATTTAAATACTTTGGGGATTTTATTTTAGGTGTCAGTCAGAAAGGTAAACTGATAGATAATAAAAATTATTTTAAAAATCGATCGTTATATATCTCAGATAGTCTGAGCAGATCTGAAATGAGTAAAGTGGCTAAGCTAGGTATATGTTTGCATGAGATGTTTGCAGTAAGTTGTATTCTGTGTGATTCTGAGTGTGTATGTGTCAATGCAGTGAGCAGATCTTGTTCAGTAGCAGATTTGTCACTGCATTCAACATCTTTGTTTTTATAATCAAATTTGACTGCTGTGCTGCTGACCTCAAAACAATTTGAAAAGTACCTTACCAGTAATAATTATTGCCCAATAATTTTGCTCTCATATAAATTGCTTGCCAGTGTGATATATTACACCTTCGTGATACCTGTAAGACTACTTGGTCCATAAATATGGTTGCTTGAGGTTTGCTAAAGCCCTCTGAGGCTCTTACTCTGCAGTAGACTATGTGTTGTGCCCGCCGATAGTGGTTTTCCTATTCCGGTACATAAATATCAAAAGTAAATATCCCAGCATGTATTCAGCTCTGTTACACTACTTTTGGGGTCAGTTCCACCTGAGTTATTACTGCATAGACAGGAGGGCCCCGCTACAGGTCAGATGGTTTGCCATTGCACGAATAAGCAGACCAGGGCTTCAGGGGCTCCTTGTGAAAAGGATGTCTGACTTACATTTAAGTTATGAGGACTGAATTATTTGGTGCTTCATGCTGAAGTTATTTTACCCGTTGCTCTACAAATTCCATGGCTGTCTTCTCAGGCATCTTAAATATAAAAATATAAGCAGGAAACTGGGAAAGTAGGGTGTGTCTCGTGCTATCAGTTTGCAGTGCCCTGTCGGGACTGAGTCAGACACCTCTGGCTTGTGATACCCGCAGTGTGAAGCCATTTTATAAAATATCTCTATGACACGCAATTCACATTATACCATCTAGTCACTGACAAGTTTCATCCAAACCAGGATCCCCTTAAAAGCATTTTTACAGTCAGCCCCAGTACACTGTAAGCCACAAGAGGCAAAAACTGCACAAAACTAAGTTCCATTCACATATACAAATAGGATATAAGGCTCCCAGCCTGTTTACTATGCACGCCCTTAACACAGTGGCTTCTGTGCTCTCTGTTAATACAAGGTCCAAATAAACTTCTCCCATCTGTTAAATTTCAGTTTCTATGGTTAAGAATTATAGCAGGATACAAGCTTCACTTCAGGCTGAGGCTCAAACAAAAGGGACCTTAGGCCAAATGTTTACAGCGGACATGAGGATGCCCAGTGTTGGCACGACATTGAAATAAACACTGCCAGCCTCTCAGGCCAAAAAAATCAACACGATGAATTTATCCATTTAGGCCCCTCCCATCCATTCCAAGGAAAATGATGGGCAGATTTGAAAACAAATATCACATCTCGCAACACAGCCTCTGCGAAACCTCTTCAGATTATATGTTAAGGAAGAGATCAGTGGCACCAGGCAGAATACTAACTTCTGTTTGCAATCTGTCATATCTGGTCCAAAGGCTAGCTCTTTGTTAAACGGGGAAATAGAAGTCTTCCTTTCTTCAATCCCAAGTTTATGTCATACATGCTAAATGTCTAGATCGAACAGTTTAGTCCTGCTGAAGTCCATGACATTCCCATGCTAAGAGACCATTTAAGGATGTCCATCCAGCTGAAGTCTGTCATGTTCACATGCTCAGAGACTGCTTAAGGATGTCCCTCCAGCTGAAGTCTGTCATGTTCACATGCTCAGAGACTGCTTAAGGATGTCCCTCCAGCTGAAGTCTGTCACGTTCACATGCTCAGGGACTGCTTAAGGATTTCCATCCAGCTGAAGTCCGTGACGTATACATGCTCAGAGACTGAGTTAAGGATTTCCATCCAGCTCCTGTCAATGAAACACATGCCCAAAGGCTGAGTCACAGCTTCCCAGAAATTGTTCAAAAACAAACCCCATCTTCCATACTGAGGTCATAAACCATCACAAACTTCTATTTGGGTCCCAGTAGCAAAGAGTCTAAATGGACATTAAGTTTCCATGTGGGAAAAATGCCGCGAGTGCTGTGTTTATTGCATAGCGGCAGGTGCCAGGGTGTCTTTTGTGCTTTTATAACTTCCAGGTTCATATCTTCACGTATTTTAAACACTGCCTACAAGACTGCCTACAAGAAGTGGAAAATTCTAAGTGTGCTTATCTTAGGCCCCATTGTGGCCAGCCTCGTTGTCTTTGATAGGATAAGTGTAAGGGCAGCTTTAAGGGTATCCGAAAAAGTATGTTCTGTTCTGTCTTCAGTGCTCATCTGGCCAAATTCCAATTATTAATAAAAATAATAATAATTAAAAGTGAGACATGGCAAGCAACCCACTCCCACCACCATTGCCCTTTCAATTTTGGGGTTAGGACTGGATATTTAGTACCTACTGAGATATGGCCAACACCTACCAATTCATAGCAATCCAAAGCGATACCTCCATGTCTCAATGAAGTAAGAAGTGGGGGGGCGTGCAGTGCAAGGGTTGGGTCTACGCCAGTCCTGGCATGCTTGATGCCTATAGGCTTTATGGGAGCGCCCGTCAGTTAGTATCAACGCCACTCCCACAAGGGAGTGACATTCCAAAGAATCATGTAAGAGCTGCCAACATCCAGATGAGAAGAACAACACTGTGCATGGCAGCACAACAACACAGAATGCCATCCTAGTAATGGGCCAGTACTGTACCAAGGAAAGACCTTCAAGGGGAAACTAAAAGTTCTTTGGGTTTTCCATAGCATATATCTACCACAGCACCATCTGATGACTGAAACTATGCAGTCTTATCGCAATGTTTAAAGGGCATTTTAAGCTAAATCTTATAAAAAAGGGCTTAGGTGGAAGTGTCCAGATTCAACACAACATAAAACTGACAACAGTGCTGAGCTGGAACAAAATTACAAAGACCTGCAAAATCTTTTACATGACAACAGAGTCTTTGGATAGCTTGGCAGCCATTGAAGAGAAGCACTCAAAGAGGAAATAATTTTTAAAGAAAAAGTCAGGTGTATTTACTGTGGCATGCTATTACACTCTAGTCTTAGCCACATGTTTACGCAAATTCCTTTGAAAAGAATTTATTCCAATAGATACTCAGACACAACGATCTGTTAACATAGATTGTTCACAAATTTAAGCTGTTATCAATCCATCTATCCATTCTTACGTCTTCCAAACTCTTACCCTGATTATACTTGGCTATAAAATGCATCTTGGGTGATCAGACCATATGTAGACAGCTGAAGTGCATCACTGTTTACACCTGTGTCTAGAATGTGTCTCCAAGATATCTAGCTGACTACTTGCGCTCCGATTTCAAAACTGCCTACGCCGTTTCTGCTAGAAGGTTGAATGGCCCCGCCCACAATTACTGTGAAGTCCTTTTTGGGGACGCATCGGGACACAACAGCGTCTACGATACCAAAAGATATGTGGTCAGGTGCATCCCAGACATCTCAACAAGTGGTTTGACTGAACCTATCACAATGCGTCTTGGTAGTCATTTACAATTGCATTTAGCACTGTCAACTTGCAATCCAGTCTCCTAAAACACATTATAAAACCAAATGTAAACGGGGAAACATTGAGCCAATCCCAGACAGCATGGACAGGCAGAAACATTTCCAAGCAAATTTATATTCAGAAATAGATGCAACATATACTTTCTGACAACAATAAGACATAGAATTTAGAAAATTAGTCACACAGCCAACAAATGCTAACAGAAGACAGGTCCGACTCCCCTGCTAGAAAACCATGTCAGGACAAATTGCTGTTGTTTATCCATCTTCCCTTTCATGTATTCACCTAACATTTTTTACTTTCTTGAAAGACGTACCAAGTAAAACCACATTTGTGATATAAACTTGTATGCTGTTTGCAGGATTTTTGGCTCAGTACTGTTAAAGAGTCCTAAAGCAGACAATGTCCATCATAGGTAACTAGCTGAATGTTCACGTAGGCCATAAGTTGTAACAGATTCTTAGAATGAGTAATGAATTACAAGGAAAGTCTCCTGCTGGGACAGCTAGTTAAGATAAACTTTACAAGTGGATTGCAGCATCGCTGATCCAGTTAAACCTAAAAACAATATAAACATCACCTTTTTTCAAAAAAATAAGCCAAATACTCCAGCAAGGATGTACTATTCTGCAAGCTAAAAAGAAGGAAAGTATAAGACAAGACAAAATTTTCTTT
This sequence comes from Petrocephalus sullivani, assembly GCA_026780845.1. NCBI lineage: Eukaryota > Metazoa > Chordata > Actinopteri > Osteoglossiformes > Mormyridae > Petrocephalus > Petrocephalus sullivani. The sequence continues at coordinate 24,984,167 of JAODKM010000118.1, forward strand.
TAACAGTAGTTGGCTTTCTAGACTAAACATTACAAAGCTGGGATAACCTTAATGGAGCTGTTACCAAGTCACTGCGTATTACTCAAGGTAAAGTGTTCAGTGAATTAATTAGCAGTATTGGCACTGCTCAGTTATAAATAATTTCATTGCAACTCTATACAAGTGAAATATAAAATGGATTAATACTTCACTGGCACCATACTGACTGTCTGTGATACTGCTGTTTTTGCTTTGGATGAGTTTGACTGTTATTGCTTAATATCCTCCGCTGGTCTCTATTTATTTGGAAGAACTTGCCAATTTATCTTTGAAGGAAATTAAGATAAATTATAGCCAGAATCTTCTGAGAGTTGTTTAATTCTAGTATCTTGTAACAAGAGGGGTTTTGTTTAAGTCCCAGGAAGGAGGCTGCTGTTCAGCCTTTAAAGAAGGTATTTTGTATTAATCCCACCTGGCGCACAAATGAACAAATATATTATAAAATCCACACGGAAGGAATAAGACCCTGTACTGTCGGTTGGCTCCTGTTACTTGTAATATTCACTACCAGAAGGTCAGCAGAGTAGGTGCCTAGCAGCCTCATTTCAAGTGTGAGGTGACAGTACTTTTTAATTTACAGAAGTATCCAGCTGTGCCACCAGAGGGCCAACATGTGCAGAGATGTTGGTTCCAGTTGAGCACTTGCACCAGTGTTTTCAAGCCGTTTTTACAGTGAGAGCTACAAGGTTGTGATGGGGGAGCTTGGTGTATTCCACCGGGGTGAGGTGGGTGTCACCATCATCTACAAATGTCTTGAAGATCGACCATTTGGTGACCGCCGACTTACAAACTCGATGTAGCCATAGATTTCCCCTGAATGAACTAATTTAACCTTCTTTCTCAGGACCAAGGAGAGAGCTTGAGAATTGGCACACACTGCTGACTCCCAGGACCAGGGCTGGTGCTCCTGTTTTATAAAGGGCCCTCACGGGCAGCCATGAGCTGGCAAGAGCACAATGATGTGGTGGGAATATGCCTATTGCACGGTTTCCAAGAGGTTCTGAAATACTGCGGTCTAAAAGGTACCACAAAGGGCAAAGATTATTTCATCGAATCAGTAATTTTCCATGCATTTTTTTAAATATGCCTGTGGGATCACTTCATGCTTGTCTGTCTGGTTATAATGTTATTTAATTTTGTGGAAAGAATCTTAATTGCCCACAAAGGGATAATTGGCGGCTTGTTGAATAATTCTCTATGACTACAGCTTAGGTTCATATCATAGGTTGGGTGTCCCTTTCCGGCCTGGCAATTCTCCTTTGAAAGCACTTTTCCCAATGCATTTTATGACTCTCAAGATCAAGTTGGTTTCGGCAGTTAAGCTTGGCAATGCCAAAAAGGTGTGCTCCAAGGAAGACCCAGCATAGCTTCCATACCAGAATAATTGTCATGGCAACTGAGGAACTCCCATGCTTCCCAGATGTCACCAGGATGTGCTTCTTTACCCTGCTGAGCACAAACTACTGGTGGAAGAATGACCCACACGCTACACCTGTCTAGCGTTATCCTTGGCGTGTTACGAGCATGTCTGGGTTATGAACTCTCTCTCCCCTAATTTCAGCTGACGCGCATCAGCCTTTAGCAGAAGAGTCAGCCGTGCATAACAACCCTATTGAATGTACAGATTTCCTGAAAAATGTACGCACAATTTGAAAAAGAAAGAGGTAATATGACATGTTAAATACAGTATGCTGGTCCGTTTGAGGGGAATACCAGTGTTTTGTCCTGACTAAAACAGCGAGGCTCTTGCAGGAACATGTCTGTGCCCAGGGACAGACAAGCTTTCGAAGGACACACAATGAGAAATGTTAACTAGAGTGAAGTACATGCAGATGGTTGTGGTTGGTATGACAGCTGAGAACAGAGGGGTCAAAACACAACCTACAGCAAAGAAGATTTATGATTAAATATTTGGCACATTGTGCTACTGTCAGGTTTAAGATCTGATCGTTTTCTGTAATCTACAGATAAGTGGAGAAAACAGTCTTTAATCAGCCCCCCACACCTCTGGCACGGTGTTGGCGCGGCCTGCATCCAGGTACGTGGCTACTGCAGGTGGCACTGGCGACTGACCGCCTTTTCTCTGTCGGCAGAACGCGAGCCCATGAGGTCGTCGATGCTGATCCTGCTCTTCCTGATTGGCGTCCAGGCTGCAGCAAACATGGGGGGGGAGGATCGGGCATTGGAGGAGCCCAGGCCCGAGAACCTGTCACACAAATGGACCTCCCCCTGGGACAATACCGAGAGCGCCGACCAGACAGACTCGGACTCCGCCCCTACCGTGGACCCCGAACTCTTCTACCAGCGACAGCGGCACTCAGCCCGGGTGCTTTTCAGCACCCATCCTCCCGAGTCGGAGCTCGGAAGCAGGGTGCGGAGGCACGCGGAGCCGTCGCAGTCCCGCGGCGTCTATTCTGTGTGCGAGAGCTTCAGCACCTGGGTGGGCAACAAGACCAGGGCCACGGACATCTCGGGCAACGACGTCACGGTGCTGCCCGACGTCAAAATCAACAGCATCGTCAAGAAGCAGTACTTCTTCGAGACCATGTGCCGTGCTCCTAGGTCCGGCTCCTCGGGATGCCTGGGTGTGGACGCCCGCCACTGGAACTCCCACTGCACCAACACACACACGTTTGTCCGGGCGCTCACCTCCTTCAACAACATGGTGGCCTGGAGGCTTATCCGCATTAATGTGGCTTGTGTCTGCGTGCTCAGCCGCAAGTCCTGGAGACACTGACTAGCGCCCACTGCTGGCCACTCTCCCGACAGGCAGTATGACGGACAGAGAAAGGCCATGCCAACAATAATCCTCAGCCCAATGGCAATCTGTCACAATCCAAATCCTGATCTCCCACTGTAAATTACCGGTTATTTTAAGTTATAAGTACCGCATGACATATTTATAGTTTATACAGTCAAAAAGTATATATAAGAAATCAAGCGTTCATTGTTGTGTTGCTGTTGATTTTGTTATTTATTAAAGGCTTCATATATATGCAGGACGCTGGTACTCCTTAAGCCTGTAAAGCCTTGTTTTCCACAAAGAGGGACAATCACTCACGTCCCAAGAAGAAAATGGCAGCCTGGCTTCCTGACATACCAAAGCTCTTTGCATTGGAGGGTACTCCTTCTCGGTCTAATGTACTTTTCTGAAGTGTGCGTGCCTGTACACTGTTTCATGAATTTTCTCATTGCATTCCTAGAGGTGAAGAGTTTCAGCTGATTTGTTTACTTGAGGATTTCAACTTATCTCCCACTTTGCCCAGCCAATCTAAGCCCAAACCCATGCACAGGATCATTTCTTGAAGCCTGTGCTGATGACTAAGGTTGACTGTGGGCCATTCGCTCCATTTGAGGGCTTGGTAACTGGTCCTGTGCCTGGTAGGACATCAGGTAAGTGAAACCAAGGAGCCCACGGCCTAGTTTCTGCCCAGTCAGGAAACCGCCAGCGATTTCATGATGGAAACAGAATAATTGTACTGATGGTGTCTAGGAGGCCGTGGCAAAGCTGGGCGTTCAGCTTGCTTTTGATCCCACATTATAAAGTGTGCGCCCACTGATGCAGAGCCACACATGCTGCGAGTCTAGTGCCAGACTGGAACCCAAACTCCAGCTACCAGAAATGACGGGTCATAGTTTAGCATAGTTCTGCAATTCCCACATCGACAGCACTTAGAAAATGCAGTTATAGAGAAACACTGGTCATCCACAACCCAAAATGGAAAGAGTGCAACAGAAATCTCCATCTGCCTCTTCAGGAAGGCATGATCCTCAGCTACTCACGCTTCAGATTCTGGTCATGCTCCTAAGTCAGGAACCATAGAGTATGCTGCGGAACGTGGGACACAGTCATCTTCGTTATCTAGAGGGGGCGTCCGCACTTTAGGCAAACAGGAGAATAGGAGAAATGTAAAATTTTGGGTAAAGGGGTCAAGACAAACATCTGGCAAACGGAGCCATGTGTTGCTGAGATCATGAGACACAGGTTCAGCCAATTCATTACTCAGTGCTCCATCATCAGATGTTTGCGTAAAGTGATTGGACGGCTTTGAGGGAAACAGGCACCTTTTCACCCCGAATCGGCCAATAAGGTTTGCAGCTCAAAAGTGATCTGAAAACACTGAAAGGAATATTCCCTCTGGGAAAAACTATTTAAGGTCTTTTTTGTACTTTTTAATATTCATTTATTTGTAATGATAATCAGTGAATACTCACTTCAATACAATAGGCTGTGACCAGTCCAATCAAAGAACTCTCATTTTGGATTTTGGAATACAAAATTTTGGGATAAAGTCCAGGGAAACAGTTTTCAAGACTGCTGTTTAAAAAATTTTGCAATTTGTGTGTGGTTCATCGGAATTATTGTGTATTGCCGTTTAGACTATTTAAAAGCTAAAGCCTTCACCTGTAATAGATCAACCTTGGAACGCATCCTGTATGTTATCTACTGATTTATTATAAAGATCACTGACGGTCATATTTCATATTGTACCACTTTGCAGGAATCTACATTATGCTCTCTACGGCTTGTAATGCCAGTTCTGTGTAGTGGCATGTAAGTCTACGATACAGTGGGATTAAGGGAACGGCTGCAGATACCAGCATGGGGAGATCCTGCAGCGAGGTTGTTTGGAGCAATAATGTCTAACATACTATGGAAGCTATGTGTGTGGGGAGGCGGGGGGGTGGGTAACTTTCAACATCAACCCGCGCTACACAATAAAACCAACATACAAAAACTCACGTGTAACCTTAAGGTGCAAATATCCTTTACCTTTCTTACCTTTCAAGCAAGAGCCAAGCTGAATTTCAGGGCAGCAGATGGTAGCTTGGCAGCACCCAGAATATTTGATGTAGCAGGACCCGCCAGCACGCGAAAGACACATTTGCCGACGAGCCGTGATGCCTGACACCTGCCTCAGAGGCACAGCGGGAACAGATCAAGCCAGGCGATTTCCTCTCGTCAAAACCTGATACCAAGCTATTCTATTAAAACATGCCGTTAAAAGAAGTTTTGGACAAGTATTTGGTCACAATTAATGCATTCTGGGGGGCAACGTTTGCAGAATAACGCAAATATGTTTTGTTCTTTAAAACAGCCCTGGAAAGGAATCTGACCTATGGTTATCGGCACTACGTATGTGCAGATAGCAAGTCAGCACTATGCGAGTGTCGGAGTCGGTCTGTCAGCGTGTTTTTCCTTTGTTGAATACAAAATACAAAAAACTACGTATTTTCTGGAAGCGAGAGACTCATGAACGCCAGAGGTCTTCACTGCCCTGAAGGTCCCGCTGGACGGAAGTGTGGAAAGAGCTATACATTTGAAGCAGAAAGCTAAAGGAATGTTCCCAGCTGCAACCACACTCTTCAACAATGAAGTGAAACCACACACACATATTACCCCGCAATATTACAGGATGAATGTGTGTGAAAGTGTGGGAAAGCTGAAAAGCGCCACAAATACCACGCTGATACTGGTAGGAAAGGGGCGCGCCATTCAGACGTGCGTTAACAAGCAACAGTTTTATGAAAAGAAGCGATCATCAATTTAAAGGAGATGCTTTCTTAGAACATCCCACACAGTCAGCTGCGGCCGAAATTCCTGGCTGAGGTCCCTACGCTTGAAAGGTGACACGTGCTGAAGAATCTGTTTTTTCTTCCACAGATCCCTGGAGCAGACACAGGCGAAATGCTGCGTGTCTCAACTCACAGATTTTCACGTCACTTGTTTGACCTACGGATCAGGAAAAAAAGGCAGTACGTTCATAACCCGCCCTTGTAACCAAGATATTCCTGAAATTCTAATCTTAGAATTGTCTCCTTAGACAGCAATGAAACTTGCATACAAACATTTTGCAAGTAATTCATAATACACAATTGAACGTAAACTTTGTGATTCTGTCTTGATATACACTGATTGCTGTCATTCTCATATGTCTTATGTATTTCATGCATGGTATTCACGGACATCTGTGTCTCTCTGTTAGATGCACGTTTTACTCATTTTACAGCAGAGACTGCTTAGCCTCTTTCTCCATGTACATGTGAACATACATGCACACACATACACAACTACACGTATCATCTTCCTTAAAAAGCACTTTACTTAGAGGTGGATTTTCTAGCAGCTATTGATAACTAATGTTCACTTATGAAATGGGTTACCAGGTGTCATCTGAGCATACAAAATTCCTCCCATACTGCACACATTGAACTGGTTTCTTTTTTATGTGTGTTACTTTTGGGGCTTAAATTAATTTGGAAGAATGAGTTGAATCACAAAAATATATTTTTGCTTTCTTTCTTTAGACACAATGTCTAATCGCACAGAGTTAAAGATCACTAGTGTTTACTCAGACCCAACTCTGATATTCATTATTAAAAGAATACTTTTCTACGGAAATTATTAAAAATTTAAATACAGATTCTGAAACTTGCATGAAAGGTGACGTCTGAGGAGTGTTTTTTAGCAAATCCTGCCACCTAGCGTTCATTCTTAAAAACGCAATATAATTGTCATTGACAAATAGTCAGAACTAACAATAATTGTGGGAAATTTCTAAATTAAATAAAAATGAAAATCATTTAAAAATCACCGTTTCCCTCTGTACAAAAAAATCCCAAGAATTGGAGACAACACTATTTCACAAAACAACAATCAGAATGAAAAGATCAATTATAAAGGCATTCAGAGATCGAAACCAATATCAAAATACCGCTAACATGTATTATCCAAACCCAAAAGGCACGAATAATGGGGGGTGATATTTCATACTCTAGGTGTGCATCTGTACGTGTGAAATAGTGAAATATTACTTGTAAGGTCATTGTGAGTCACGGGCAGAAGGCCGGCTTCTCACACTGCTGTCACGTGCTGGTAATTTCATCCACTGGCACTAGACTTCCTTGCAGGCAGCATCTGTTCTCTCTCCTCCAGGGATGAAGAGAGGGGAAAAAACCCTTTATTCCTTTGTTCCAGGAACAAGCTGGTGACCGGGCCACACCTCCACAGCCGAGCTAGCCCCCCGGGTGACAGGAACTCCCCGACCCGGATAAAGTGCTTGTACAGCCATCTGAAATTCTTCCAGTTTCCAGCTGAACCAATCGATTCAGGATTCAAAGCTCTTGTGGGGGGGCTCGGCTCCAGCTCTCGGTAACAGGGAGGGCCAAGAAGATTTTTTGGGGGGGGCAATTACATATAAAAAAATACTTCCCCCTCTTGGCTGGGTGGGCCAGCCTTGTGATTGGGTGGGCCAGGCCCACCCTGCCCTCCCCCCCTCTGTGAAGCCGGGCCCGTTTTGTGGTTCCCTCCTGCAGAAAACACAGGCAGTACCGATTTATAAGCTACTGACCGTTAAATGTGTTATAACACGAGGCTACCGATGAAAATCATTTAAGTAAATCTCCAAGCATATCCATTTCTTGTGGGTTACAGCTTCCCAGCAGAGAGATGACCCCTCCAAAGTTACAAATGACAAGCATCAAACACATTCCTGAACCAGTTTCATTCAGTAAGGAATGGAGCAGCGGCCCTTCATGCCCAAATTAGCCTTCCTGTGTTCTGGAATCGCTGTCATAACAGCAGCACACTGAGATGGCCCAGAAAACGAATACAACAGAACAGTTGGAACAGTAGATAGGTCATGTTTGCATGTAACGATACAGGTTTATTTCAATTCAATTAGGGACAAAAGACAGAGCATTAGGATTATAGATTGCTTTACCACCAAGAATTACATCTGGTTGAATATCTCATTTGCATGCTAACATAAATAATTGACTGACAAGAAGCATAAAATGTGTGGGTCACATAATTTACAAATGGAATGAGGTCAGGAAAGTTACAAAACTGTATTGACAGAGCAGCTGTGTTGACATAAGTCAGAGAGACTCATAGAAGACATTCAAATACATGTATACCATGTTAACCAAGTATGGGCGAGATCTTTCTCCAGGGCTGTATTAAAGACAAAACAATCTGTGATAAACCTTCCCTACCATACTGCTCTTATTGTGGGTATGGAATATAAACCAAAGATTAAAGCACCATGATGCTTTTGCCTCCTAGAACAGGGTACCAGCATGTTTTGCAGTCTGTTCTCAGGCTGTGGGATTCTCTCT
>JAODKM010000118.1:24994705-25019306 GCA_026780845.1 Petrocephalus sullivani
TCTCATTTTTCTCCCCCTCGAGGATAACATAAGTAAAAATTGCCTCATCTTACCCCACTCTCCCCTACGTATTTTTTAACATATTTTGTGTTTTGAGTAGGACTAGACTAAATTAACCGTATGTGTCAGTGAGTGTTCACCCTGCAATGGTTGGTTGGTTCCTGCCTACCAACTGAAATGTGTATATTATAGGCCTGTATAAACCATTGCTGGATTAATCGTCAAATTAATCGCTAGTTTACTTGATTATTTACATACAGTCCTAAAGTAAGTATGCTTTATTAAGAGACTCTTCAGAGGACACGTCTATTCCTCCCCATGCAGGTTTCTTCCTATGCGCCAATTTTTCCTGTCCTCTCCCGCTTATTCTCTTGAGGCATTGGGCAGGGATAATATAAAGCGCTTTGGGGCCATGTAATGTTCTGAAAATATGCTATACTGAAACTGAAAAATTATTTTTTTTTAAAGATTTTCCGTCTGCAGTACTCATCTTCCCGCCATATAATTAAACTGACTGTAGGCTGTGGAAATATACACTCGGCCAGTAGATGGCGATAAAGCAACCTTAATTTGTTTATTCTAATTTATTTGTATAGATTTAAATATACAAATACAAATGAGAGTTTTTGTTAGTTTATTGTCCTGATTATATATGACTACAATACTTTACGGTTAATAATAAAAAAACTTTTAAAACTTTAAATTTTATAGTTTAGCATAATTCAACAGATCAATTCAAAATCTCTGAAAAAAAGAAAGAAAAGACAGAAGCAGTAGGCTAGCTGGAATATGACGGGCTCTGATGAATATCATGACACATGAGAAGTTATGTCAGGATTTTGATGGGAATCTTGTAGCAGAGTGTTTCTTATTTTGAAAACCACTTGATGCCTGTCACACTATACATTTACGCCTAAGTACGCCCTTAAAAGTGACCCATTTCATGATGCGGGCAGCCTTTCATGCCCCTCAGCTGTAATGGACCAGAACGGTGACAGGTTACATTAAATTAGCTCATTAAGCTGAGCTATCTGTGAGGCTGATGTTCTCCTCAAAAGGCTCAGCCAACAGAGGAGAACCTGCAATTCCCTACGGTGGGACAGCGGTCCACAAACCACCTACTGTGAAATAATTAAAACAATAAAAGCCCGCAAAGTACAGGTCATCCCTTATACAATGTGGAAAAACATGGAGAAACATGCCAACTTGGTGTAACCCATATATAAACCTCTTAATAAACTTTAATAAACCTGTTCATTTTTTTTGTGAAATGGTAACCTTATGATAAACTCAGTGTATTCTTGTGCAGGTCATTCTTTAGTTAGGGTAAGGCTAGGGTAGGGTAAGGACTACAGGGAAGGACAAACCGTGGCTGGGCTGAGCTGTGTTTTACCAGAACTCCACAGTGCCCTCCCTTACCCCAAGACTTTCAGGAATAGGGATCCGGAGGCGCAGTAGTAATAGCAATCAATCCAGAAGAGCTTTCCGTAAATCAGCACTTGCATAGAAGGACAGCTGCTAACTCGCACCTCATAAACCAAAATGATAAATTAAGATAGATAGTAGTGCCAGGCAGTATGCATTTCAGTGGAATATGGATTCTATGATTTCTAGTGCCTTGTGTCATTACACTCTTCAAAACCATGCCATTAAACAGTTCCATTAAAAGGCTGGTTTGTTTTATTGTTAGTGTGTAAACCATTGTCTAACCATAGAAATATTCCAACATCTACAGGATAGCTGTTCCTATAGCCTCCTGAACTCACCCCGTTCAGAAAAAAACAAACAGTTCCCATTTCTAACTGGGAGCAGAATAGAACTCTTTATTCAACTCTGTGGCTCTGGTGAAGCGACTAAGATTGTGGTTTTTTCAGATTCTGTTTTTGTTGTCAATGGCTTCATTGTGCACAGCGATGTCTAAGGTTCCTTGGTTGTGTTACGTAGCTAGCTGGTTTTCTATTTATAGCTCGTGTACTTATCATAAGTGTTCGTACAGGGGATTGTTGAGGGCAACAGCCGTCATCATGTCAAAACATCACGGCTAAGCACAAATATTTTGACTTTACTGTGCCTGTACTGTGTTTGCCTTGAAATGCAGATAATCTAATAGGGTATAGCAGGTTTGACAGTAGTTTGTATGAGATTTGTGACTTCATTACTTGTGTTAAGTTGTAAAATTTAATCACGTTGAAGTTGATTGATGCTCCTGCATTCCCTGTCACCTAGCCAATATGCTGTTCTATATGTATATTTATCTTATATTTACATATATACACTTACTGCATATATGCACATTATTCTTCACATTATGTATGCAACAGTCACATGTGTTATGTTAACAAAAAGCAGTTACATCAGTCATATTACCCACAATATTGACACACAAAAGCATGGACTGGATCTACCCATCTCTTGGATATTATTCTTCTATCTCTGACTTTTGAACACACACCAGGGAATGACTGGAAGAGAGACAATGAAAATCTCAAGTACTGTTTTAACACAACAGTGTGAAAAATGCTTTTTCATCCAAGTTGTGATTCAAATTCATGATTCAGATTCATTATCTAATTTAATAATACTGGTTTGGGGGTGGCGGGGTGGCACAGTGGTTAGCCGCAGGGGCGTAGTCAGCAGGGGCGTAGTCAGCAGGGGCGTAGTCAGACCGATTACAATGGGGTGGCCCGTCTGCAATGGAGTGACCCACTGAATTTTACTGGGGTGGCAATGGGGTAAAACACTAACCCAGTATCCATATCAACTGACAATGGGATGACAATGACACATACCACAGCATGCATAACGGAATTAACAAATACAGGTTTTATTGCTCAACCCAGCAAAAACAGAAGAAAGTAACTGCACATGAATGTCTAATATCCCTGTGTTCTCTTTAGGTGAAACGTTTCCCACTTAACGCAGCTTAAGTACAGACTGAGAGAAAGGAGAAACTGCATTCACAGAACAGGCAGCACTTAAGTATAACTTAACATCATAAAATGACATAACAGCTTTCCTATACATTAATAATAAATACTATATGGTAATAACAAACATTATAATTGTATAGTCATATAATAAAAGCCAAGGATTGGGGCATTGTTACAGCTCAGCAATGGTATGCAGCAATAGTGAAGTCAGCTGAGCATATGAATCTACTGAATCTACTGCCAGGTTATCCCATTTGAATGGCTACTGAATCTACTGAATGGCCAGGTTATCCCATCTGAATGGCTACTGAATCTACTGAAGGTTATCCCATATTTCTTTTCTAATGGCACGGGCATATTACAGGATGAGAATGCCAAGATTCATTGGCCTTGAACTGTGAGAGAGTGAATCAGGAAGCATCAGGAGATATTTTCACACATGAACTGGCCACGGAGTCTTGACCTCAACCCCAATGAAAGTCTTTGAGATGTGCTGGAGAATGGAGCGGCTCAGCTCACCTATCATCAATACAGATTCATCAACCCATTTGTAATCAGAGCCTACAGAGACAGGATACAGTAACTAGGGAACCAATTCCTGATTTTAGGCTGCATTCAGCTGGAGACTCCCACACCAAAATACGTGAAGCATTAATAAGTCCTCTATTCCCACCTGTGACTACGGACCCCCAACTCAAACAATAACTTAACTCCGCTCACGTTTTCATCACACCAGTCAAATATGTACGAGAAGAATGAAGGGTGACTAGGGCAAATGTAGTTCCCTGTAAATGGGTAATGTAAGTCACTCTGGAGAAGGGTGTCTGCTAAATGCCATGAATTAATCTGGTTCAGAATGAGCTCAGTGGCTCTTCGTGGTCATCTTCTATCCTGAGTTTGCATATTGTGAGTGTTACTAAGATATGAATGCCGAAATGACCTCTCAGCACCAAAATAGGTTTTATTAGAGGGCAAATGCTGTCTGTGATGATGAAGAAAATAATTCTCTATCTGAAAACGTTATCAGGATAAGGATGATAGTGAGGTTTCAAAGGGTGTGGGATAACCATAACATCTGGACTGAAGGCTGACACGTATAATTCCCAAAATTCCAGGCTCCTTTTTATTTCTATGACAAATGTAGGTGTGATCATCGGAAAGAGAGATGGGCGACCACGTCATTTAGGTATTTATGGAGATGCCCAACATCCTTTGAGTTCCCTAGATAGGCAGGATGTATCTGTTTGAACGTCGAGAGATACCTCAGAGCCGACAATGAAAACGAGGCTATCCATTTCAATAAAAATCCATAAAGATGCCCTTTTCAGAGAGACGCTCATGACCTAAAAAAGAAATTTAAAAAAATAACCACATTACGCAGCAAGCATGCAGTCAACCTACAGCACAGTTTGCAATATAAACACTAACAGGTGGGGGCTGTAAACGGGTCCAGTTGTCACATAGATGGCAGTTTGTTAGCGCAAAGCTATTTCACTGGTGACATTCACACTATGGTATGGTAAGTATGCCTGCTATGACAGCTCCTGCAGAATATGTAAACCCCACTACGCTGTCCAGCATCCTCTGCCTGCCTCCTTTTTTGAACAGATCTACCTAGCTTGTTGTTTTTATATTGCCTGACACTTGTCTCGCTGCTAAAATTATATTCAAATATAATTTCACACATGAATGCAAGCACACATATACATAACAAGCACACATATACTAACCTATACATAACAAGCACACATATACTAACATATACATAACAAGCACACATATACTATACTATATAAATAAACATGTATATATTATAGTATATAATTAAGGCAAATTTACATAAATACAGCACAGTAGTACAGTAGTTATTCACTTTCCAATGTTTTTTTGGATTTTGGGTATGGGTTTTTTACAGTAACCATGGTTTTACTAGGGTACCTCATAGTAATTATGATTACTAAGCTCCTACCCATAGTATTACTATGGTTTACTTATAGCACTGCATGGTAACTGCAGTGAAACCATGATAAAACCATAGTCATAAACTCATGGTTACCCAAAAAGCCATAGTAAAACCATGGTTCATTTTCGCAAGGGTAGTTGGACATTAAATTATATGTATAAAACTTTAAAAATTTAATCATACAGGTATCCAGTTTTCCCTGAGAGTTATGGATAGAGGCGCTCTGTTGCCCACTGACCGATGGGTTATACATGGAGATGTAATGAATACAAGCTGTCTATAGTTAGAGTTTATGGCTGGTGGTGTGGGCTTTGACACAAATGACCAGGTGCCGACAAAGGAGTTGTCATACTTCATTCTCCAGTTTGACACATTTAATCCAAAGTTAGGTGAGTAGCGTACTAGATAATACTCGATATTCCATAAGCAACCCGCGAAGAAATGGTTAAAAATGCATAATAATTTAAGACAAATTAAATATTGATATTATTGTCCAGGGGAGCATGTCTGACAGTATGTGCTATTGACAACTTGTTTGACATAAAAACTTTTTTTTTTCCATCAGGCAGCAGAGGCGACCCCCCGCCCCCCAGTACGCCATCGTCAGACGGGGCGCTGACTTTGCGTTATTGGTGCATATATTACTTTCAGCTAGATTTCCAAAGTAGAAGCAGGTTAGACACATATGAACTAATGAAAATGCGTTTGAATATGTTCAACATGACATAATAGTAATGGAGCATTTATTAATCATAAATAAATCATTAATAAATTTATAAAATTATTAGGTAAAACGTTACTTAAGGGTGTTCCCTATGTCAGCATAATCCTTATAACAAGTTGTCGGCTGTCATGAACGGCTTATGTTGGTCTCATGTAGGACCTTTAAATAAGGTGTAACCATTTATTAATAGTAAAACCTACAAACAATCACTAAACATTGAATTGAAACCCACTTTTTATCCGTTTTGCTTTCATTGATTTCCTTTAACTGCTTATATGAAGGTTGCCGGATTCTGCACACGCAGAGCCCCGATAAAAGAAAGACCGACATTACTACTATGCAATATGGAAATAGTTGCCAGGCGTGTAGTAACACAACGCGCTGAGTGTGCCGGACGTGTGTAGCGCCGCCTGTCGGCAGCCCCCTCCCATCGCAGCCCGCGTGTTATAGGGGGCAGTCTGGAGAGCCGCGGAAGAAAAGACGCAGCCGCGCTTCATTTGCGGACGCTGACGGTGCGCGTTGGTCTGCGGTGCCTGCGAGCGGAGCGGAGCGGAGCGGCTTCCAAGCGCACAAGCCCGGGGCGTGCTGTCAGAGAGAGACGCGGTCAACATGAGCAAAGTCCAAGGCGCGATGAAGTGCGTGAAATACCTACTATACATATTCAACTTTATATTCTGGGTAAGTGATACATATGAGTCTATAAGATCAGTAAATGTTAATATCATATAACTAGCTGTTAGTATGAAGTTTTTTTATTTTATTTTATTCTGCTACTAATTTCCCGCAACTTGCAACTAAGGAAACCTCTAGGCATTGAAAGGAACGACGACTTTAATATGCTGTTAGCTTGACAGCATTCTGAGAATCAGATTTGTTTCAGCATTAACAGCGCGAGCGTTCGGGTTGATTTGCCTACAACCAGCTAATATCGGAGTGATGCTCGTTACGGATCGGCCACACTACGGCTGAGTTTTACGCCTATTTTACAGAGATATTTAGATATTTTACAGAGAAATTCTCAACAAGATCATGTGGTTTTAAAAAGCTGAACGGTGCATTGGGGACGGCATTATATAGTGCAATAATGCAGCTTCTTACTTGCAGCCTGTCATTTTTTTTAAATAATAGTCAAGTTTAGGACCTGTTCGTGAATAGGCAGGCATAATTGTTTCTGAACGTATCGTTTTGCATATTCTGTGTGTGTACAGTGACTTACAAATCTTGAAGCACAGTGCAGCTTAAACGGGATATTAGTCAAACGGGGCATTATCGAATAAGGAATATTCTTATGTCTAAAAATGTGGGTTTTATAAATAAACATAGGCCCCATATAACTGTTGCCTGCATTAACTGGATATTATTTGTTTATAATTTTTTCGAAAGTCGAAGAACTTTTTCCGCTCCTATTCATTTCACACTCGGGGAATATTTACATGGCTGTCACTCCTCGCGACAGTGCGCGCGACGCGGCCGAAATGCAGCAGCCTAAAGAACGCCTGTCGCGCGCAGATCCATTTGTCACCTCGGTTTGAATGCAGATGCGCCCAACAAATAAAGTGCTTGTGCACATTCTCTTAAATCGCTTGTGTTGGGGATCATTTACAGTGAGAAGGGTTAATTAACAAAAACTGCCCACCCTGCAGCAGCATTTAGTCCAAACTTTACACACAGTTAAGCTATTCCATTTGTTACTTGTTACAATGACGCCATTAAAGTGCCTAATTTACGATGGTTATTTTGCAGGGTTTTTTTTTTAGATTTTACCAAGTTTTAATTAATTTTTCATCACTGAATGTTTATTAGGTAGCATGTAGGCTGCTGACTGAGCTTTTATTCAGACCTTATACATGTAACAGGGAACCCCCCCACCCCATTACGATTGCACAAAATAACACTGTAGTTTCCGGCAGCCAGCCGTAGTGGAACTTTTCCTGCCACTTTGCGACAAGACACTTCTACGGTGTAGTTTTCCACTCAAGCAGCTCATACGGGGTGTGGATGTTAGGAAGGCAGACACCGACCCATAAAAGAGACAAGCAAAGAGAGAATATGAGAAACACGGTGTTAAAATAATAATAAAAAATTTATCCGATGTCATTTTCTGAAGTTCCAGAAGAGATTTTTTAGACTTTGTTCATGTACAAAGCTGAAACAATTTAGGTTAATTACACTGTGCAAAGTGCAACAGCGTTTTTCCGTTGGGGACTTTCGATCACAAGTGCCGTGTCTTAACCACCGCCTGACATGATGCTAAATTGTTTTACCATTACTTCTCAAGAGACCGCATTTCTAAATGCCTGTCTATAAATACTTGAATCCCTTTGAAACATTTTCCAGCTAATTTTCGCCCCCTTTTTAATATGACATGTCATCTCATTAACACAGACGCCCGACTAGCACAGCCCAGCGAAGCTCGGCAAGGTCACAGCAACAGGCTGGTAAAAGTGAGAATCAGCAAATAAGGGGAAACATGCAGAAGGGAGTGATGGGAGGAGAGATACGTGCGGGCTGCGAGGGAAACAGTGGGAGCCAGGCTATACCACGTGGGCTCATAGTGAGAGAGAAGCAGCACTGTCATTAATCAGGTGGTGAAAAAACGTCTGCGTAGTCAGTGCTTGATGTTTGCCAATACTCACCAGTAAGCAGTACCAGCACCGCTTTGTTTTTCTCTTAAGAGTACCGGCACCTATCAGTATCTGCTGGTACTGAATGACAAGGGGAGTACTGGCACCAGATACTGAATAAGAAAAGGGAGTACTGGCACCTGGTACTGAATAACAAGGGGAGTACTGGCACCTGGTGCTGAATAACAAAGGGAGTACTGGCACCTGGTACTGAATAACAAGGGGAGTACTGGCACCTTGTGCTGAATAACAAGGGGAGTGCCGGCACCTGGTACTGAATAACAAGGGGAGTACCTGCATCTGGTACTGAGTAACAAAGAGGAGTACCTGCATCTGGTACTGAGTAACAAAGAGGAGTACCTGCACCTGGTAATTAATAACTAGGGGAGTACCTGCATCTGGTACTGAGTAACAAAAAGGAGTACCTGCACCCGGTAATGAATAACTAGGAGAGTCCTAGCACCGGGTAATGAATTACAAGGGGAGTACCTGTACCTGGTACTGAGTAACAAAGGGGAGTACCTGCACCTGGTACTGAATATTAAGGGGAGTACCCGCACCTGATAACGAATAACTAGGAGAGTACTGGCACCTGAAAAATAATGCATAGTCCTTTTAGCTCCCAGAAGGTTTTGGGAATTCTTAATGACGACCATCCTACCTCGAGTGCCCTGCACGGAAGACTCTGTGCCTCTCCAGTGTGGGATGTGACCTTATGTACCTCTAGCGTGATTATCTTCCTTTCTGTGGAAAGCACTCACTGGACAGTCTTCTCTCCCTGCCAGCCATTGTTTAAAAACTTTCAGCTGACCTAGTTTCCAGCTCACTGTTAATAGGAAATGGCAAAAAACAACCCCCCGGGTTCCAGGGCCTGTCCTTTTCAGTCTGGTTTAAATCAAAGTGCCAGTTTAATCCTTTACTAGGCAGATTAATGTTTAGGTACTGTATACACAACCAATAAACTGCTTCTTATCTTAAAGTAAAAATGCCCTGAATTGCCTTTATCAAAGCAGAGTCTAGAACAAAATGATGATTGTCATGCTTGTACCCCCGTGATATGGGAATATGGGATATGGGAAATGCGGAATGTCTTTTTAATGTTCTGAAAGGGACGGCATGTGCAGACACTGTGCAGACATCATAAACAAGGTGCCAGGCTGGCATCAGGCTCGAGTTGACATGCAGTCCTGATGCGATCTTCTTCTTGAGGCCTGCTGATGGGTAATCCTCAGCGTCAATCAGGCTGCCACACTTGTCTGCTGGGAATAGGGCCCACACTCCCTATGCATGCATGCGGTGGTTCAGTCATGATGCGTTTGAAGCGTCAGCATGATATTGGTTATAAATAAAACCAGCAAATTGGAAATCTAACTCATGCAGGGCTTGCGTTGTATGATTTTTTCTGAGGATAAAATGGTGTGTCTGATAGTAACTTGATCTTCACCAACATATTATGTATATTTGTGGGTACGTGTCATTGTGGGACAGTGGTACCCAGGGAGTGCAGTGGGGTGTACAGGACGCGAAGGGGACTGCAGTGTAGCAATGGGGGGTGTCTTAGAGACACACTAGCTTCAGCCCCCCTCTCTCGCTGATTTCTTCAGGCACTGCCACATGTTCTCATTCCGGTCGAGGCCATCAGTCTTCCGACTCAGTCTTCCATCACTCTCTCGCTCTCTCTTACTGCCATGGCCCTTCAGCAGCTTCCTCATGGATGGTTGGCGTCGACCTGTTTGCCGGACACATAGATCCTAAAACGCGCCCTTCAGTTGTCCCTCTGTTTCAGTGAGGTAGCAATAAGCATATCGGGAGTATCAGCTCCGGCATGGCGCTTGGTTTCAGGTGATGCGGGTCTCTGCATTTCTACCTTCCCATAATGTGCCAAACTTGTTTGTTGACGCGTCACATTTCAACGACATACCAGGAAAGTTTAATCAGGTAATTCTAAATATGTGGAGGTTTTCTAAACTGTGCCGTGGCAGTTAACAGGGTAGCCTCACACCTCCAGGTTTGTGGCTTTGCATACTCTCCCTTCGCTGCAATTAGTGCCTCAAAATTGCTGTCAGTGTGTGCCCTGCGATGGACTGGCATCCCTCCCAGCGTGACCCTGCCTTCTGCCCTCTGCTTCCTGGGACAGACTCCAGGCTCACCGTGACTCTGTAAATGGTTATAGAAGATAGATGGATGGATGTTTTTTCTAGAGATCTATGACATGCAAACATCTTAATATCCCCTCCCACTGCTCACTTCTCTCGCAATTAGCAGAGACTTTGAGTGCATTAGCCTTGATGTCTATATACGCCAATGACTATGATCCTCCTGTGATCATCATTAAATTTATCTGCCATTAGTGTCACAGTAGCCCTTCTGTTAGTTCATACCAAACAGGATAGCCTTCATTCACATTTGGCATTGACGAGTCCCAGCCGCCCAGCCCCCTGTTAGCAGTAATTTCTCTCTTCAGACCACTCTCAGTGGGCACTCACCTTGCCATTTTGGAGATGCTCTGACCCAGTCATCTAGCCGTAATGAGTTTATCCTTATCAAAGTGACTCAGATCTTTACCTCTGCCCGTTTCTACTGCATTCACCATGTCAATTACAAGTACCAAATGTTAACCACGGAATATATCCCAGACCTCGACAGGCAACATTTTTTAAGAGATATTTAATATTATTCTCTTGACATAATGTTTTGGCATGTTGGTGTAAGTTTCAGTTTGTAATGATACAGTCTGCTTACGGTTCAATTCAATAGATGATACGCTCAATATATTCTGCAAATTCCAGTGCAAAATGCAAAAATAAAATCTCAAAGCAAAACTGAGATTATACCTGTTGCGCTCTCTTGCATTAACATTAATACATGAATGAATGATTTTGTGCCACGGTGCATTGTTATACCCCTAGTGTAAGTCCAAATGGTCACCACTGAAGCCAGTTTAGAATTCACAGGACTCTGGATTTCTGCCTGACATTGTGTGGGATGGACCCATAGTGGCTCTGCTCTAACACCATCACCTTCTTCTTTCATTGCACCACAGTCTTTGAGCTTAGGCATTTGGCAGGTGTATATTCTCTGGATCTATTTTTCACATGAACAATAAACCAGTTTGCACATTAAAACACAATTGTGACAAGACTGCTCTGTGTCTGTTGCAATGTCTTGGCTGAACAGAAAACACCTCAACGCCTATGTTATTATAAAACTGCCTCTGTAACACGCTCCATAAAGCCATACTAGACAGTTTTATACATTGTCTTTTATACTGTCCTGTAGCTGGTTGTAAACTCTAATGACTGGAACTGAGGTCAGAGCTTTGTGGTATTTCTGTTTAAACGTTTTTCCATCACTACTTGCCTAAAATCAGCCTGTCCCTATTTAATCACTGTAAGCAATTGAATTATTCAGTGTAGGTATTGTTGCCAATATATGTTAATAACAATTCAAATAAAAATAGGTGCTTACTAATTATATCCATCATCATCATAAATACATCAAAATGTGGTTTGTGTACTGCAAGGTGTAGCCATGTGCGTCATGGCTGAGATCATTCCTGTCAGCCTGGGCCTGGCACGTTACCCCTGTAGCATTCTTTCCTTCCATGTCTGTTGTATTAGTCACTGTTCTTCAAGAAGTGTTGGATCGCGTTGAAAATAGAATATTCACAAGTTTAGTTCTAAAGTATGGGAAGTTGCGAAATACATTTTAGCATATATTTGAACAATACCCTCATGGGGACAGGTCTGTGCTGGGATCTCTGGCCCTGGGGTGGTGCGGGCGGGCGGGGAGGTGGGCGCATGGTGGGTATAGAGAGTGCATCTTGTGAGTGGTGTCACTTGAGTCGACAGCAGGCCTTTGTCTCCGGCGTCTGAGGGGACAGGGTGGCTGTTGTAAGCGGAGCGCGGCAGGGACTGGATGACGTCTCGGATAACGGGCACAGGGCGGGGTGGGGAGACTGGTACTGAGGGTGGCGGGAACGATGCCCCAGAGGCCACACGGCTGTGCCTGCGGTGTGGGGTGGCCAGCTCATGGGGCGCGTAAGGCTACGCGTGAGGGGAGGCGGGCTGACGGGGTCGCTGTACATCTCCGCAGACCACCTGCAAAACACCTGCATTAACCTCATTTGTAAAATGGGTGAAGTTCTCTGTATACTTAGCTTTGAAGAATAGCATCTGTCGAGCAAATAAATTAAAAGAAAATCTAGGACTAAAGTGACATGTGCTCCGGTCAATGCGGTTCCAGAAATTCCGATTTTCTTGCCTTTGGTCGGGAACTCGAGTCAATGCACTGTAAAGGCGAGCAGAGGCTATCGAGCAGAACTGGAATTGCTCTTTGTGCTGATGAGTTCTAGACACATTCCCCTGTTTTGTGTGTGGGACCAAGTCAATTACGGTAATAGCCGCTTGTTTACAGGCAGCAAACATATCCCCACAGAAGGGTGTACACCGGACGAACAAGAGACACCGTGCTCTTAGAAGCACGCGGTATTGTTACATTGCTGCGGGGTTCTGTGTAGCTAATCTGTGCCCGAAATAATGTCCTTTCTCTGCTCCACCAAAAAAAAGCTAGTTCCTGAGGTGAGGATGATAAGTGCATATCTAGGAAAGAATAAATTCACCACCTCTGGCATCTTCTGAAGCAATACAGAACCTGTGATTCATGCATCACCTGACCCTAATGTTGTTCCTCTGAGACATTCTGTAATAGGAGAAAAAAGATGTTTACCTTTGAGGTGACATCGGCAACCAAAATAAACCAGTAATGAGTGTTTTCCTGTGTTTAGCTTGCCTCATTGTGGTTTTCAAAGACCAAGATGTTCTTGACAGCGAGTTACTGAATATCAAGTGAGTGTTACGTTGCCATACTTTGCTGAGGGGCTGCTAATTGTAGGAGGCTTAAACACAAGCCCCACCCTCCACAAACCACCTTCGGCAACACCAAACAGTATAGGTAGCAGAGGGGTCCAGTTGTGGTGGATCATAAGTGACCGTCACTTCCAGTGTATGCAGCAAGACTCAAAGAACAATGGTTGCTAAATTCAGTAGATTTTTGTTGTGCAACTATTGGCAGAAACAATCTGTGGGTTTAAGAAGAAATCGTGGGTGGGCTAGGGCCGAGGTTGGTGATGTCTAGGAATAAGCCTTCTTCAAGGGGTGTGGGTCATAAACGGGGATCCAGGACATTGGGTTAGCTAGGATGAGTAAGTGAATGGTGATTGATCTGATCTCCTTGGTCTCCTCCCTGCTCTCGTCCACAGCTGGGGGGCTCCTTGGTTCTGGCAGTTGGCCTGTGGCTCCGTTTTGATCCAGACACCAGGGCACTGCTCAGTGAAGAAAATGCACCAGTCACCTACTTCATGGGTGAGTGCAAATCCAAGGCCTTTCTCCCCAAAAACCCCGAAACATGGTGTAAAGGCAGTCCCCGGCTTACAAACAAGGTCCGTTCTCTAAGTCATTAAGTCAAATTTGTAGGTAAGTCAGAAAAATAATAATACAACAGAACATAATAATATAGTCCAGTATCGTATGTAGTTCATTTTATTATTACTGTATAATAATAATAATTATTATTATTATAGTTATTATTGTTGTTGTTGACATTGTTGCTGTTATTATTATTACACTGTCATAATGAAAGGAACTACATACTATACTGTACTGGACCTTGAGTCGACAAATTGCTGAAGCAGCACAATGTTTTCACGAGTGTCACAAAGTAGCCTGTCAGTTATTACAAACCGTTGTATTTAAACCTGAATCTGTAATATAATTGCCTTCATTGCAGTCGGTTTGTAAATTTGAGTTGTCCATCAGTTGGACTTTCTTAACCTCGGGGACTGCCTCTATAACCTCATGCATAATAAATTAACGAATAATTTCCACAACCACATACATTTTATCACCATATTGAATGATGCTGGACAGCAAAGTAGAATAGCTTTAGAGGTCCTTCAATTTTCATGCTAGGCTATAAATGGCACTAAGATGGTGCTTAACCTGATCAAATAGCAATACTGCCTAACGTAACAAAGACTACCCAGGAACAGTATAGGCCAGGGGTGTCAGACTCCAGTCCTGGAGGGCCAGAGCCCTGCACATTTTTTGGTTTAACACCTGATTCAACTCCTCGCAGTTCCTTATAGTAATTACCACACAGCTCTCCAGCTCAGTCGTTTATGGTGGAGCAGGGAAAGAACTAAACTACACAGGGCACCGGCCCTCCAGGACTGGAGTTTGACACCATTAGTTGTTCTTATGAATTGTTTTAGGTATCTGCTAGTGTTGCATTATTTAGATTTACTTGTAAAGGTCTTTAAGCTAATGGCTACCCTTTTTATTATTGTATTTCACAGACTCTTTCACATAGTTAAATGGCTTTTTTAAATTTTATTTTTAGAGACCCACAAACGCCTTAGAATAGTTAATTTGAGATTGATTCTATTTTAAGAACTTAGCATTTAACGACGAGGTGGGGGGCGGAGCTTTGGGTCTGAATGTCATGAGAATAAATACAATACAGTAAACCACAGGACAACGTCACATAAAGTAGGGAATATCCCTGTGATTGTTCAGATGGGAAATTCCCCCCCAAAATAACGTTACTCTTTTAAGATATGGTGACACAATGGCGTGATCACAGCCTGTCCCTATGACGACGTCACACTGATGGCCAGCAAATGATGTCGTCTTCTGCTTCTCTTGTGTGGCATCTTTTGGAGATCTAAGCCCATTATTACAGGAGAACAGATAGTGCCATTGTAATATTCATTGTAATTTTTCATTAGACAATGAATTTGAAAAACGTAGCCCATTGTTTAATGACATCAGAAGTGTCTCACCATATGATGTCATCAGACCCCATTCTACTGGACGCTTCCCAGTCCTGTCCTGGGTGTGGGGGCTGGACTGCAGCAGGAGTTTCCTGAATGTAGTACACCACTTGGTTCTAGCACACTGCAGATGTGACTTATTTACGGGTATATTTAGTGACTCAGGGCAGATAGGGAATCGTATGGGGAATGAGTACCGAAAGATGTAATTAGCAGTCATATTTGCATGGAGGCTGCGCTGAACTTCCAAACCATCTCTTGCACTCCTGACTGGCCCATCGCCTGAACTAACATCCCATAATAATATGACATACGTAGCACTGCAAGGATGGTTTTTCATTGCCTTGAAGGTACTTTCTATTGGCATTGATGTTAGGCGAACATCAGGGAATAGCCTTGCATCATGAATTTGCTGAATTTGCTCATGAGATTGCTAGAACTGTAGACGTCACTCGTTGTGTCATTCACTAGCAAATTGAACGTGATGCACTAGATCATGTTACACTTAGTCACACATTACATAGTGCTGTTTACTAAGAACAGCAGAGAAGCTAAGTTTGATCTTACTTGAGGACAGGTCATTTCCTTTCCTCAGATTAGTTCTGCTGCACTGTTCCCACAAAAATCTAGAGCTCAGTAACCAGGGTTGCTACAAATACAAGTCCCACCTCTGTGAGTCACGGCTCTGCAGATTCACCACAGCACTCGTACTCTGCTGTAGCATCTGATTCCTAAGGATGCAGTCGAGTAGATGTGACATGACAGACCAATGATTGATTATGTAATCTCACGCACAGGTGTTGCTATGGTAAGGCAATAAATATTGTCTTGGACAGGCATCTTTACAAAGCGTACGGGATGAGAACAGACGGTGCCCTTGTTTCACTTTGTTTCAGTTTGTTGCTCATGATAGTCCTTCAGCGTACCCGTAGCTGAGGCTAGCATCGTCAGCAGCAGTAATGTGGGCTGAGTGGAAATTTCTGGAAGGTGTGTTATAGTGCACACCCATCAGTCCATAAATTCAGGACTTCATAAATTCCTTAGCGTCCATCTGGGCCGAGTTTCACACCTTCAGCTTTTTTTCATTGGCTTCTTAGATTTAAAATGTTTGTGCCCAAGTTGAGTACTATGGACTTTTCTCAATATAACATAGTTCATGAAAATTAGTGTCTTGTACCTGTTGCAGGGACATTTTTTTGGTCCCCACAAGCATAACCTCAATTTTATAAAAAATATTTGACTGTAATCAAAAAGCTAAAAATGTCATATTGTGGCTTGTGTTGTATCTTGTTTGGTTACTTATGGTTAAGGTTAGGGCTGGGTAGGGGTTAAGGATGACATAATTGGGATTTTGGTTATGCCCATAGAAATGAATGGAGAGTCCCCATAAAGATATGAATATATAGACTTTATGTGTGTGTGTGTGTGTGTGTGTGTGTGTGTGTGTGTGCATGTGTCTGTGTGTGCAGCTCACCCATAGTCGAAGGAGTCCTGAAACTGAAAATATCTGCTGGCTTCCTAAATATATTTTGTCGTAGGCTAGGGCACATGTAAGTTCAACCCCGTCAAGCAACCAGTTTGCAGAGTTTCTTGTCCTTGTGCTGTTTTTTAGTGTACAGTTCATAGAATCTGGCCCCATGACCACTGAATGAAAGCCATACCCTTATGAAAATGAACCATGGTTTTACTATGGTTCTTTGAATAACCGTGGTTTTTCGTTTGTATGGTTTACCATGGTTTTTTGAGTAACCGTGGTAGTACTATGGGTAGGAGCATAGTAATCGTAATTACCATGAGGTACCATAGTAAAACCATGGTTACTGTATAAAACCTGTAGGGAACCATAGTGAATTTCCATAAGCGTAGCTCTCAATGCATACCACGCACTGTGTTCAGTGAACCTGCCTCTAGTGTTGGTGGGGGTGGTTTGCTAAGGTCTCATTCTAGATAAGCAGACATAAATAGTCTTTAGCAGAAGAACAGCTTTTGGCTGCAATGGCACACGTTTTAGATGTAAACAACAAGTGGGTCCTCATAGGGTTTTCACTCTCTGAAGGACACCCCTGTGGATTAATTATGCAGCATCTGCGGTCCCTCTCTGAGAATTATGGCAACCAACTACCCCCCCCCCCCCATGCCCCACCTCCTAGAACCAAGGGTAATGGGGTGGCCTTGATAATGAGGAGGGTGAGACCCAGAGGGAGATAACTGAATCACTGTGGCCCCCCCAGACAGTGACCCAAAGAGGCAGATGCTGTGCCAAGCTTTGCCTTCGTCTGTCACACCCTACCGATCCTCTCTTTGTTTCAGGGCACTGCTAGCCGAGGCTGGAAAGTGGCACAGGGAGGCCTCATGTTGCCCTCGAGTGGGCAAAGCTGCTCGCTAATGAGATACTGGGACACAGTTTGGGGACCTGGAGAATTAATGGGGGGAGGTGCAGACAGTGGCCTTCTTTTCTCATGTTGGAGAGCGAAAACATTGGCAAGGGAGAGGGGCATTGTGGGTAGGCGGCACTGTCTTGCGGGCATCCTCCCATTCTAAGCTCATTACTGGCACCTGCTGGGTCCTCTTCCTGTCCCTAATGTAAACGTGCATGACCCCCCCCCCCCAGGTTAATGGAGACTCATAAAAGCCCTCTCTTTTTAAAACCCCAGCTGTACCCTGTAACCTGCTCTAATTAGGGGGTGGGCACTGCCACATCCCAGGGTATAAGAAGAGCCGAACCCTATTATCTGTTCACACACACACAGCCTCGGCATACCTATCTAAATGGGGACCTTCCATTCATTTCTATGGGAAAAACCCTAATCCCAGTCACGACACCCTTAACCCCAACCCAGCCCTAACCTGAACCATAAGTAACTAATCCAAATACAAGACTTTTGGCATTTTTACTTTTTTGATTGCATTCACAGATTTTTATAAAATTGAGGTCTTCCAAATGGGGACCTGAAAAGATGTCCCAAAAAGTAGGAGGATTTCAGGTTTTACCACACTTTGGGAACATTTAGGTGCTCAAATGTGATCTATGCAAACCGCCCCCCCCACACACACACACACACACACTCACACACAGCTTACTTGGCATACTTATCTGAGCAGCCATAACTTGAAAGGGCAGAAACATTTTTGGTTGTGTCTTGAACATCGTACCCTTTCCACAATATGCCAGCTCTTCATCAGATTTACACAGTATGACTCCGGCTCAGCGGCTCAGTGTTTAGGAGACCCATAGCCGATCCATGTTTTTGCTTCCTCTCAGCTCCTTGCCAGACAGTCCTCATTTTTGCTAGAGCTGGTGGGGAGCAAAAATGTGGTCTGTGTGTGGGTCCCAGAGGACCGAATTGGGAAACACTGCTCTAGCTGAATAGTGACATTTATGAAACTTTCACAGGTGTACAGCTTTACTGCGTACAGTAGATTATCCGTATAATGTGCACAGCCGAAGATGCGTGTAAAATAGGCCTACGCTTTGAGTTGGATGTGGAAGAGGACTTCCAATAGGGCAGGGGAATGGTGCATAGTGGGGTTTCTGTCAATGTCTTAGGCATTAAGCAAAGCGCACATGTAAGATTTGCACACGGACATATGCCTGTTCTCTGTTAGACACTTCTGATGTCTCTCCCATTATCTTCCTCTGGGACACTGAACAGCTGACGTAAGATGCTTAGGTCCTTCAGCATGGCAGAGAAGGCTCTGATTATCCTCCTGAACAGGCAAACAGGCAGTTCATTAGCTTAAACATGAGTTTCTGGATTGACACAAGGGGAAAGCATTACAGATTTAGGTTTAATGTCAGGAAGCTTTGGAGCTTTAAACTGGGCACAGTTCTATTTTGTTGAAAAAAAAAGACTAAGATGCCTTGCCTACTAACAGTTAACCAAGCTCACATTCTTTCATGAGGACATGTTGTGCTACTTCAAATGAAATATTGTAACAGATTGATTGTTAGATATTGACTCTTGGCATTAATATTAGGGTGACAGGTGGTGAGAGAATATGTGGTATCTGTAATTTAAACAGCAGGCCTCTGTGTTTATCCTTCCTGCATATAACAAGTCCCCGAGGACCTTCCTTACCATGGAGCCAGTCTCCAAGTGCAAAGTGCCCAGAGCTCGGCTGCTAGCGAACAAGCTGGCGTTTGCGCAGAAAGTCCGCTCTGTGCTGGTGAAAGGCCATAGGCGACATATTCAGCTAGGACTATTTTAGTTCTATGCTAATGTTCATTCTGCTCATTATTTTCAAAATATGGCACAAGACGCCAGCCTTGTTCTTATTATGCATGTATTTCCCCAATTCAGAGCTTGTCTTTGTGCACCTCAGGGATATGAATTACGAAGAAAAATGTGCATACAAAATGTAGAGTGCAAAAGAAAAATGTGCATATAGTTAAATAATCTGCATGCAAAATTCATTCCAAACAATGTCTTTTAAAAATGTAGCATGTACCATGAGTTTGCACATTGGACTTAAACAGACTATAAGCCAATAAAACTATAAAAATTAATGACAACATTGAATTAGTATCAGAGTTAAACCTGAGCTTTAGTGCCCTCTACTGGACAGTCAATTGTATCATCCCAGTGGTGCTGAAGTTTTTTGCCTAGTGTAAAGGTTTCCCCCTGCTGGCCAATAATTACCATATAATACATGTAATATGGTTTCTATTCAATTATACAAGCATATTGTGTTAGCAGCACTGTTCACCTTAAAATATCACGTATCACGTACATTGGAACCCATAGCTTGACCCAGTTATATATACCTAAATTCTCAAACAGCAGTGTCATGGTGATTGTGCCTTTTTCCACCAGGTGTGTACATCTTGATTGGTGTCGGAGGGCTCATGATGCTAGTGGGATTCTTTGGGTGCTGTGGCACAGTCCGGGAATCGCAGTGTCTTCTGGGATCGGTGAGTGTATATAGTGTATATAGTGCTTTTGTCTTCCACAAACACTGTGGACAGTTTATGAACAGCCCGAGCAGAGTGCTAATCACTGTGGGAAGTGGGTTAGGGTCTGCCCACCGCAGACGGGACCACCTCTATCCTGCTCTTCTTTCGCACACAGTTCTTCGCCTGTCTCCTGATCATCTTTGGCGCTGAGGTTGCTGCAGGAATTTTTGGGTTTTTAAACAAGGACAAGGTATGTGTGACAAATTCCACAAGAGCTGGGGACTTACACAGCACTACTGGCTTCTTTGGGTTTTGATTTGCTGAAGTTTCTGCAGGAAAATTCCAGGCAACCTGATTATATAACCAAAGAGATAATTACTTTAATGCTTCTTGGGAGTTTTAGCTTTTGAGATTAACCAGTACCTTGATCAGTTTAACCTGACCAGTCAAGCTTAGTGTGAAGTGTTAAACTAACACTTACAGTTCATAGTTTGTTTATATAAATAAATGTATGCAATAAATTGCTAGCTCATCTTTAAACTGAAAGTGTGTTAATTGGGGCTGCAAAGTGGTTCAGTGCTTAGCACTGTAGCTTTACACCTAGGTTAGGTACAGTACTTGATTTCTAGCACTGTGTGAACAGGCTTCCTCCAATTATGAGCCCTGTGACTGGTGTTTTTATTACAGATCATTCAGGACATGCAAAGCTTCTACAGTGAATCAGAAGATGACAACTACAATAGTACATTGGTGAACAAGTACCACGAAGTTGTAAGTGCAGTCTCTGTCCATTCTAGTGATACCACCCTCAGGTGCCAGCATTTAACAATGAATCTGATCCAAGCAGGACTACAGAGGTCCCAGTGCTTCTGGGCCCAGTGCTACAAACCTAATGAGAGTTTCTATATCTCAATATCTGGAACGACCCAAGGGTAATATTATGATTGTGTGTCTTCCCTTACAGTTGGATTGCTGTGGAAGCAGCACATCAAATATTTCCCTGTGTCCCCAAACTGATCCAAAACCCAAGGTGAGGAGCATCTTCTGAGGAATGTTCTGAGATGGGCGCATCTCAGAAAGTATGACCTGTAACAAGCGAAAGCAGGTGTAGAATGTAACTCACGTAGGACATGTGTTTCAGGACTGCGAAGAGGCTATTAAGGATTTCTTAAACAGCAAGCTCTTCATAATTGGATACGTGGGGATTGGCATTGCAGGAATCATGGTACGGAGATACACGCCTGGGCATTATACAGAAACAGTCTGAGTGCGTCTTACATTTAGCAGTCAATTTATCAGGTACCCCTGGCCTGCTGATTCAAAGAGCCAGTCGTGCCTATACACATGCAGTTAGGGGCAAGAATGTCAGGTGTGGTTTGACTGAGCTTTCGAATGGCTAAGCCTCCAGAGCTAAATGATTTTGAGTGTGGTGTGATTGTTGGTGCCATTAGTGGTGGTTCCAGTGACTCAGAAATAGCCACAGTCCTAATATTTTCATACATTACAGTGTTAGGACTTTACAGAGAATAGTGCAATAAACAAAGACATACAAAGGAAGTGTGCAGAACTCATATTCCCTGAAAGGACTTCTGGGGGCACTGAAAGGTCCTCCCTGAGAGGTATGCCTTGCTAGGTATACCTAATTAAGTGGCCATCGAGTGTATGCTAGATACAATGTAATAATTTCACAGACACCCTGCAATGTCACTGCCTGACTACGTTGTCTTCTCTCTCCCCCCCCCTCCCTCTCTGTCTATCTCTCTGCCCCACCTCCGCAGATTATTGGAATGATCTTCAGTATGGTGCTGTGTTGCGCGATACGGAACAACCGAGAAGTCATTTAGGGGTCCTCAACCCACCTCCCCATCCCTCAACACCCTTACTCCTTCCCCCTGCCCTAGGTCCCCCTGCCCAGCCAAGCAAATCCCCAATGGCGCCATCCTACGGGTGGTAGAGGCTGAAGAGCTGGGGGGAGAGTCCCCCTTCCCACACAAGCGTGCCGACATTAGCGCCGTCCGGCCCAGCGACGTCACTGACCAGTGCCATCACCCGGCTCCCCTCACGTGGGCCAGGACGGTTTTTCTCGGACCTCTTCCTATCCCATCTCACTTGTAACCTGTTAACTTATTGACTGAACAAGTCCTTCCGGAGCCTCATGTTGCTGCACTGTGATGTCTACAGCCTCTCTGGCCAGCAGAGACCATTGTCAGGGTTCCACAAAGGCTGCCGCCTGGATGACAGTGATGTGACTGCTGTAGGCGCGGTGCTGACCCCTTCACATCAGCAGTCATCCACTTAATACCATTAACTTGGCCTAAATACACACCCTAGCTAGTTCAACTTAGTCGCATTCCTTGATAATTTTCCCGAGGAGGGTCACAACCTGCAAAGGCCTTTCTCCTGTCAGAATTTTGTCAAGTAGACTTATTAAAATCAGATATGTACTCTGACACCCCTTCAATATTGTGCAGGGGTATAGGAGAATCATGTCTGGTACCCTGCCCAAAGGAGTTGCTTGGAGGGGTAGGTGGCACCCAGACCCTTTTAGTAACTGTCCACGCAGATCAGGTGATGCCAGGTAGTCGGCAGCTGTCACACGCAAGAAGAAATGCCAGTCGCTGGAGTTAACTGTGCCTCTGTGGGTCTTTCGGCTTCCTCGCGTATACGTCCTGGGATCGAAGCCGTGGCACAATGACATGTACATTTCCTGTGAATTTGACTTTTTCCATTTTTTAAAGGAGTGCACTATTAAGGGTATAGTATACTGGTGGCTTGTAGATGTAGAGAGTGTTTCCCATGTTAAGAAAAGTGGCCGTTATAAATATGGCCACTGTTAGAGTGCCTTTGATTTTCTAAATTGAAAAAAAATATATAGACATTTTTTTAAATTGTCACTGGTAGGCAGCGAGATATTATACAGTTTTTTGGTAGAAGTTGAAGAAGGAGAGGATTCGGCACTTTTTTACACTTACATCGCATTTACATTTATTTAGCTGATGCTTTTGTCCAAAGTGACGTGCAAGTGAGGCAGGTAATAGATCACCGTTTTATTTCACTAGCAATGTTGTGATTCCTAATTCTTTGCTGAGTCACTTGTAAGATTTGAGGTCTAATTTGAAGAAATTCGAGCTAAGCCACATTCTTGTGTCACATTCAGCTAACACCCAGCATTCTCACAAACATTTTGCCCACTTTCTCAGTTGTATCCTTTTGGCTGTTTTTTACTTGTTGCCTTTAATAAAATTAGGACAATTTCTTGGTAGGATTTACAGAAATAGACCTCTGATAGTATGCATCATCACATATTTTATAAAGGAAGATAAAAGGCAAGACAGAAATGAAACGGCATATACAATAGCCGAATGAGTACAGAAACAGTTATAGGTGCTTGCAGTACGGTACTGTTCACATCTGAATTTTTTTAAAGCTCTGAATAGGGTCTCTGCTACCTTTTTAAATGTTAGCAGGGATTTCATCAAGGGTATAACTTGCTGTACATAATTCTTCCCGACTCAAACATCAGAACAGTAAAAGAGTGTCCAAAAATTGTGCCCGTGCCCAGTGAGGAAAGAAACCCATTCAATTAAATTATTTTCAGATTTGAACTTAAAATGTAATTGGTGTAATTTGACAATTTAGCACTATGGCTTTTCAAAATTGTAGAAATGAGAACTAATAAACTTTTGTAGAATTACTCCCTGAGCTTTTGTAGAATTACTCCCCTGCTAATTTTGGTGTGTTTAAATGTGTTAAATGTTTGTGCTAATTGCAAATTTTGATAGTTTTCAGTAGGGCTGGGCGATATGGCCTAAAATTCATATTGCGGTATAATTAACGGTAGACGGTATATATTGCAGTATATAATATGCTATGTAAATTTCAATATAACCATTTCTGAATGGGTAACCGATAGCAAATGCACTGCAGCAGATTTTGTCTAAACTGTTAACATTTCAAAGTAGTCCTGAATGTCACTTTAAGAATATTTATTATGGAAAACTGCAATTTTAGAAAAAAAAGGAATTTTTCGTTCTTTTATCACCAAAATATCTTCTATTAAAAATACAGGTTGGTTTTGCAAACTGTAGGTAAGCAGAAAACAATTAAGACACAGAACCAAAAGCTATAAAACTAATAAAATTAGCCTAGTTGCATGACTCCATCCCTATTCGGATGAAGACCATCCAATGTGCAGACTTATCTTAAACAGATTCCTCGTGTTACCTCACTTTGCAATCAGTCGCCCGGCATATCTTGCAGATTATGTTTTTCTGCTCAGTATCTGAGACCTTAAATCCAAACCATGTCCACACTATGGACGTTGCACCAGTCTTTGTAATGAGCTCATCCTCTTATTAAGAAATCGCTTACATTTAGCTTGATAGTGCTGCCGACGTTTCATTACATTATTAATTAATGTATACTTAGATCCATAGCGAACAGGTTTATTGACTATAACTGCCATTTTATTAGATTAATCATATGTACATTATTCAATTTTATTATATTATTGATGTATATTCAGGTCTTTACTGATGTAAAACTGCCGGTTATAATGGCTAAAACACATCGCTGCTGAGCTAAATATACATTCTCTAATTATAATTAGATACCGAGTCTGAGGCATGCCCAAA
>JAODKM010000118.1:25029150-25052216 GCA_026780845.1 Petrocephalus sullivani
AACCGCCAGCAAGTGTCAATCATTTACTATGGATGTAATAATGAGGGTCAAGGTTATACATTCAAACATTCCTACTTCCCCCAGGGAATGGGCAAGAACCCACATGCCTCCATATTTTGTATATAAAGAAGTTGTTTGTTCGTGTTTTAACACATTTCACAATTCAAGCAAAAAATCTGAAGGTGAGAATATTTAATGAAGGAATATGAAGACGGTATTTTGTGTAACTAATTGGATACTCGATAAAATAAATCTCCTAACAATAATTTCATTTAATATGTACATCGGTCTCCATGAGTGTAGCCTGAAACAGTAATATCCTTGTTATTAGACAGTACACTGTTTGAATACAATGTAGATATACTTAAAAAAAAAAAAGTAACAGCCGTTGACAATACATTCAAGCCATCTAAAATTTTATATGAAGTTGTTCTTGAGCGATTTTGTTCTTTCAGAAATGCAAACGAGACTCTCAGGACAAATTAATGTTAATTAATTTAAATAATGCTGTAAATGGCTAATGAAAATGACACGGGATGCCAGTAAGATTCTGCTGAAATAGCAGGATCACAATTGTCTGTCAAGCTACGATGTTCGGTAAAAAATAAAACTATATATATATCTAACGTTATATTTTTTTACTTGTGCTGTGAAAGACTGAGAATCATTACTTACACAAAATGCACGAGGCATTTACAATACGTGGAGGGAAAAAAGGAAAAACAGGTCGGTTGAGTTGTCCTTTACCATTTTCCCAACGGCGATCTTTATCTTAGAATGTTGCGTTTAAGTGTGATTTTCCTCCAAAACACCACCTACCACTCGGACCGACAGAACAGAAGAACACAGCCGCGCTAACTAGGAAGTGGATGCAACCCGGAAATGGATACAAATTCAAACCCTGACATCGTTCAGTTTCTCTGTCCAGCTATAAAATCCCAGGACAGAAAAGAAATAAAATCAAACGTAAACATCAATGAGTTCTGAATTCTATTTTTGCAAAGCCATTCCCATGCTCCGTGTCCTCCGTCATACACTCCATACACGCCCTCATAAAGCCTTTACGATAAGATAAGATAGGATACGCTTTACTGATCCCTGCCTCCCTTCAGCTATCTTTAAAAAGATAGTTGTTTAGTTTAGTTGTGGACAATGTTACATTTAAAAATGCTCGCGATTTGATTTAGGCATGTTATATGTTTGTTATAGGTTATATGTAGAATATGTTAATGGACTGCAATCCAAACGATAGCTCGATCGTCCCACACTACATGGCTTCCTTTATATTTAGGAAACTGAACTTCAAGTGGTTTAGAGGCAGTTTAGCTTTAGACGTCAGAAATGAATATTTTGTATAAAACGTTCAGATTAAGTATCTTCCGCTTGCTATTTCTTCCAGTACAATCAGCTGACATGAGGGAAAAAACTTCTATACAAAAAATATACATGCTCAATTATATCATTATATTTGCAGTTTATGAGCACTTTAATAATACCCATGCTGCCCAAAAACCTTGCAGTTTTTGCAAATGCACTGATCAGTTACAGACAAATCAGTTTAAAGTCATTAAAGCTATAATTAAGATTGATTATTAACAAAGCAGAGAAAATCCAGATTCCATTGTGTATTTTTTCCCATTTGTTTTTTGACTGTCAACAAAACCTAAAATACAAGTGTTTTCTTTTCTTAATTTTTAATTAAATTTCATTTATTTACTTTTTTTTAACTTGTGAGCATGGTATGTCTAACCCAGTACTAACTTGGGTGTTTAAATATTGACCATGTCTCTGAGAGATATCATATATTTCAGGCCACAGTGTTTCCATATGCAACCTCCAAGGTACTAATAAAAACAACTTAACTTTGATGGTTTTATCTAACAAGAAAGGGCTACAACGGTTCTTTGGGGTCGATGTTGGTATAGTAAAAAATAAAAAATAGAAATATTTTAGCTATATAAATGCATTGTAATAATAATAACAAAACTATACAGAGATATAAGAAATATAGAGATTTTTTTTCTTATGCATGAGTTTTGCTGGTAGCACACTGTGGCACACTCTCCCCAGTTACACAGCAGCGTTCTGGATCCACACAGGAATGCTCGGAATGGCCAGTCCCTTTCTGGTAAGGCCGAGATGTGAAACCAGTTACTCATCTGGGTGCAACTTTATTTTACTGTCCTGCCACAATGACTAACTAATCCCATGATGCCTTTCCTTCATCGCCCAGAAGGGGAGCCACTAAAAGAAACCTACCAGCGGTGTCATGAATCAGCTTGAACCACCTCCCCTAACAGACAGAAACAAAAATAAGTGGTCCGTCTTTCTAGTCATGTGTTCATGTCTTCCCACTGAGCTGGAGTTCCATAAATAACCAGCAGCTGTTTCTTTCTTGACCCGTATTCTCTCTCTTAGCACACGTATTCCCCATCTGTTATTTTCTGTTGAGGCTGACTCGGGGGAGGCCCAAACCAGTGCTACCATGTACCTTGAGAAGTGCCCTGAATCAAATGCTTCAGCTATAATATTAGTGATGAATGTTTCTGCTGGATACCAAAAAGGTGAACTCTGCCAGCTTATTTTAATGGCATGCTCACTGAAGTTGCTTTTAAAAAGTAGATAAACATCTAAATATTTTCTGAGCTTGAAAAAGAAGATAATCAGGGAAAATATATACTTCGCTTTTTTTGCAGTAGTCCTGGACTGTGTATCAGGAACTAAATCATTCCCACAGTACAGTGTTTGAGGCTAACTGAATTGTCTATTTGAATCATTGAGAAATTTTGGGAAGGTGCTAGTGGAACTGACTGAGCTAAGATGAAGTGGTTTGTGTATACAGTCATCGTGTGGCATGCGCGTATCTGATGACCACGCCTACTTACGTAGCGCATACAGTCACATGCTCAGAATGGCAGTATACTAAGCACTGGGCCTGGTGTTTCACTGGGCAGTCAATGCAGTGTTATTCAAGAAAATGCTCACCAGTAGAGAATGTCAGCTTGAAAAAGAATTTAATCAGTCTAGTTTCGCAACACAAATCAGCCAGTCACACATATTAACACTGCAGGCGTGGTTCGGAATGTAACCACCCAGAAGTCCGAGGCAGTTGTAGCTGCGGGACGCTAAGGTGCAGGTAGCTATAGTTAGAAAGCATTATTGTTGTTCTGTCAACATTCGAATGGGGCAGCAGGTAAAACCAAAAGAGAGAAAGAACACCCAGCCTCTTATGGGGAAGGGATGTGGTTGCTGTTCCCCGGGTATGAGTAAATGTAGCTCAGCGGCTTAGTGCACTGGGCTCTGACGTCAGGCCCGCCTTTGTGGGCACACTCGTAGCTGTCCGTGCTGCAGCTGCTGCAGTGGCATCCCAGCGCCACTGGGTAGGTGACGTGCGGCTCGACGTGCGGGAGGCAGCCAGGCAGCACAGAGGTGCGGTACTCCAGCGAGCGGTATGTGCATCCCCTCTGGATCAGAAGCCGCTTCCCCACCGGCCCGGCCACGTTGGTGTCCTGCCCAAGGCAACAGTCACTGCTACGCCTTCCTTTTTCAATCTATCTTTAACCGCCACGCCCCCTGCTGTCAATCATGCTTTGTCTGCCTTTTTTTTGATAGATTATACTTTTATGAAAAGAATGTGACACATGTCATAATTCCATACAACTACGCATCTGGATATTTATAACTTAATTTACTCTAGGTGTCCAAACAAGATGCTTTTGGCAAGAAGAGCAGTTTTGTAACCCCTACTTGTTTTTCTACTCTTTCATTTTTTTCCCCTCTCCTAGCAGCAGTTAAAGGAAATGTTAGAAATGAGCTTGGCTCAGGAGGACACATGGCATTTATGGGAAGACATGTAATTGATTGGAGCCCAAATACTGACTCTGCCATATAATGTATAATTAGGTATATTATGTTTATTACACTTCACTGTGAATTTCTGAAATATTGTCAATCTATTGAACTCAACTGGGAAAAAGAGAAACTGTTGAATATGTAATCTAATACTCTACGTACCCATTGCAAGGATTGGCACCTTATTATTGCCCTGAATCCGTTAATGAAAAGTGTATTTCATGATAGAGGAAATAATTAACATTACTAGATGCTGAGTGCAGGAATAAATGCGGGATCAGAAACATTGCACAAACATGTTTTATTCTGTTCACAGCTGTCAGGTTGCGCCTGCAGATCTGCCGTTTTGGTGGCACTCTTACCCGTGAGTAGCAGAGACCCACACAGATGGAGGTGTTGACAGCCACGCAGTAATCGCAGCCGGCCTTTTCCACATAGAGAGTGTAGTCCGTCAGGACGCACAGGGTGAAGGCTTGGCCGCACAGCACGCATAGCAGCCCGCACAGGATCACAAAGGTGCTGCTCATTGTGACACACCCTGCTGACACCTACTGGCTGATCTGGGAACTGCACTCTGCAAAGCAAAGGAAGGTGATCATTCTGCTCCCTCATCCCTAATACACGGATGCTCTCAGCACGCAATGCACAAAGGTCACTGATCACGATTACAAGCTACTCTGCAACACACCTCCTTTAATGGTACAGTTTACAACCCTCTTAAATGATGACCCAATTTCATGGCTTTTTAGCCTACAATTAACTGTACATCGTTTTTGGTAATTGCTGGTTAACCTTTTCATGCTACCCTCCAAAATTCAGTTACCATTACGCATTTACAAAAATGCCAAAAATTGCAGCAGTGTAAAATCAAGGTGAAAATGTGTCCACGTAAGTACCCTCCTTCCATTGCTGGTCGGAATTAACTCACCTGGTTGCGGTAGGCAAGTGCAAGCCTGGCAGGAAGTGCAAGCCTGTAGGGCAAATGTCCTCCAGCCCTTTATACATGAAGTCAAATCCCTCTTAATCCCTAAGTTTTCTATCCTCCAACCCAGTGAGAGAGAAGAGATCTATATGGATGTCGATCATCTGTACATACCAGCTTCCTGCAGAAATGATGGGGGAGGGAGGTGCAGCACAGGACCAGTTTGTTATATGTGAAATGATTTTCAAGCCTAAGATCGCCTGACATTGAGTTTTGTAACACTAATTAAATTGCATTACTGTCCAAACTGCAACGACTCACGCGAGAGAAGCACTATCAGTTGTAAAAGTTTTCTCCAGTTTCACAAGTATTGTACAAAGGTCTCGCAACTACCTCAAAGCCATTTTATAGCTTTG
Organism: Petrocephalus sullivani; assembly: GCA_026780845.1. Lineage (NCBI taxonomy): Eukaryota > Metazoa > Chordata > Actinopteri > Osteoglossiformes > Mormyridae > Petrocephalus > Petrocephalus sullivani. Next base: position 25,034,341 of record JAODKM010000118.1, read on the forward strand.
GGGGGCACAAAATACATGTGAAACTCTAATAGTAACCATATTACAAAGTACAAAATATATTTTAATTCATGCAAGTCCTGTAGTCTGTTTTCTGTCATCGACTTCCTACAATATTCAGTCTCCAAAAGCATCAATAGTCCCATAAATGTTAGAAAACCCTACACAAATCTGGTCTTTGAGATACATTTGGTCTTCCATATCTGCAGACTCAACCAACTGTGCATCGAAAACATCCATCCATTCTCTGTAATTGTCCTCTTCAGGGTCACAGGAGCCTTGTCCAATCACAGGGCACAGTCACACATCTATGGGCAATTTGATTACTCCAGTGGGGGGAAGCCAGAGTACCCAGAGAAACCTCTCAATGGCATGGGAAGAACATGCAAATGCCACACACAAAGCCATGGCAGAGACTCTTTCAAAGTGTGAGGCAACAGTGCTAACCACTGATCTGCAATGCAGTCCCTCCAAAACATTCTTTAAAAAAATCCAAAAAGTTACAATAGAAAAAACTTGAATTAGCCAAATGTCAAGCGCTACACTCATTCCGATGAAGTGATGTGTAGGCTTACCCTGCTGTAGCTTCTGTATTTATAATTACATTTCTTATATGTACTACAATGCTTGCGTCTATACTGAACACCAGGGCCGGCCCGAGCCTTTATGGGGCCCTAAGCAGAAATTGATTTGCCCCTCCCCCAAATCAAGATATCTTGACATTTCAAGCACTCATGGGGGCCCCCTGGTGGCGTGGAGGTCCCAAGCGGCCACTTAGTTCGCTTATGCCTTGGGCCGGCTCTGCTGAACACCTACAAACTTATTTTCCTTCCCGTTGTTTCTTAAAAAGTACAGCATAACCACTATTATACAGCATTTTCTGTTTAATAGGTATTATAACACTAGAGATAACTTGCAGCATACTGGTGAAAGTGCGTAGGTAATATGCAAATACTACACAATTTTGTATAAGGGATAAGGGATTTTTATATCCGCTGGGGGTCCTGGAACCAATCCCCTGTCGATACCGAAAATGTCATTGAATATTTCATAATATTAATGCAATAGTTACTTTTTTTTTCTTTATCTGAATGTTAACTTGCCTGGAAAGTCACCTGCTTCTCAATAAAATTTCCAGCATCATAGCAGTGAGTTCCATTTAAAAGGAGCAAAGCTTGGTTTCATGATGTCATAGATCCTTTCTGGCTTTATTTCCCAAGGAAGCACCGATTTACCAGTAATCCATTTGATAGCGTTAAGATGGATATTTGTTGTTCTGAGATACGGCACTCATCCATTTTCATAGAATTTATGGAAAACCAATCCAGCGATGGATGGAAACTGTGTGCGACCCACTTAAATCATTAACCGTCTCTCTACAAACATTATGTTCTCATGTTTGTGACTAAGAAAAACATCTCACCCGATGAGTGATTCAATCTCCGACTCCTGAGTTTCTGGGGTTTAGGGAAGCTTCTGTAAGTGAACATAATTAGGTGACCTCCCCAACCTGTGAAATGAACTGGGAAAGGAGGGAATCATTGCAAGAAGCATATCAAGTAGGCAGGGCAGGAAAAGTAGGTGGGGAACTGATGGTCTATTCACAGTTCAAAGAGGTAGATCTCATGCAACAATAACATGCAACATTGCTTAATATTTAAATGATCATTGGCGTTATAGAAAGGAAAACCTCTCCGAAACCCAGTACAGTCTATCCTTGCACATTTCATGCCCACAACTAAAACACCAAGTCTTGTACTACATTTAGATCTTTTGGAGACATGCCAATATACATTTTTTTTGAAGGATAAAATATAATATTTAATTCAAGAGCTACAAAGGCAAGATGTTCCTTACGTTCATTTGTCTTAGAATGTAGATGTTGTGTTTTTTGTGGAATGCTTATAAAAATGCTTGAAAACCAGGCTACAACATAGCAGTAGCTACCTTCAATCATGCCGATGTTTCAGGATGGCTAATCTTTTGCGATGCAGTCTTTCACTGGTGTTTCTACACTTAGAAATAGCTGTAGTTGCTTAAGAACACGATATATTTGTGAAGTTAGAGGTACTGGACAGGTTTCTACTTTACACCAAGCAGTACTATGCAATGGTGGGTCAAACTACACAATGTCACTGAAGCTGTACAGCATGGTCAAGTGTGAATCTGAATTCCTTGGAACAACGTGAAATGTATTGTCTGGTTATCTATAAAGGTTAAACGTTTATCGAGACGCTACAGAATCAGAGGCTGGAAAGGATCCAGTGTCAACAGGAGAAACGTAAGGAGCAAATCACAATGCGGAATACTAAACACTGCAGTTTGGACTGTGACTCCATGACCTTTCAGGACATACTGTATGTAAGGAGGTGCCACTGCAGAGCTGCAGTTTACTGTCACATTTCTTTGTACTTTGACAACCATGGTAGGCACTGGGGGCCCCGTGCCCCCGTTCTCTGTGTGGGACTATGTGGTTTTTGCCGGAATCGTCCTGGGGGCAGCGGGGATAGGTCTCTTCCAGGCCATCCGCAGCCGAAAGGACAACAGCAGCCAGGAGTTCCTGCTGGGCGGACGGCAGATGAGCGCCGTGCCTGTGGCCATGTCGCTGACGGCCAGCTTTATGTCAGGCATCACCGTGATCGGTACCCCGGCAGAGGCCTACTTGTATGGAACGCCCTTTTGGCTTTTTGGCTTCTCCTATGCCATCATGTCCACTCTCAGCGCCGAGATCTTTGTCCCCTTATTCTATCGTTTAGGAATCACCAGTGCATACGAGGTGAGTAATTAGGAAGTGTCGCCGGCTTATCAATTCTCTTCCTTATAATATGACCAAATTCAATTAAGCAAAAAAGGACACAACTATATTCATTATAGAGTTTAAAAGTTTTCTATCATAATCTGCAATGGATTCTTTATATGCATGAGGATCTCAGCAAATCTGAAAATGTTGTGTTCCCTGAGCTGACACTATGAGGAAATGTTCATGGATGGGAAATGTTTAATTTATTTTTATAAATTTATAAGTTCTATAAATTTTAAGTTTATATCACTTTTTTAAATTTATATTACTTTTCAGCTTTTCTAATCATGAAAAGGGCCAATAGAATGGAACTTATATAAACAAAATTAATCCTCATGTGCTATTTCAGAACGAGAGAAATGAAAAGAAACACTGGTTTTTAAAGTTTGTCCTGTTCACCATTTATGTACTATCGAAAAATGTGTTAAAGTTTAAAATTAATAATATATAATAATTCTCTAAAATATTTATTTATATATTATTGTCGTTATTCTAGTTGTCATTTACAAACATTTTAGGTATTGCAGGATTACATATTTTACTATCTTGAGTTACTCAGTTATTAAGATTAAAATGACTACATTCTTTTCAGAGTTATAATCAATAATTGGCTGGTTAAGTACTAGGGCAACTGGTTATTGGTTAGTCAGGCTCAAGGGCATAACTTTGGGTTGAGCATGGAGGGGGGGGGGGGGATTGTGGTTTCCATTTATGCCTATGGTCAGGCTTATGTATTGTTCTGCAAGGTACAGTTGGACTACCAAGCATATTCACTTTGTGAATTAAACTTTACATCCAAAATTGAGCTTCTCTCAAAATACTTAACAAATTATTCCAAATTATTCCTCCAGACGGGGTAGAATGGATGAGGAAAACTAATATTAGAAGGTTAAAATAAAAGCATTAATTTGAAATGATTTCCGAAGCTTAGAAATACTCGCATGTAGTTTTTGCTTGTTTCACAAACTGAAAATCATATTGAAAATGAAAAATGAAATATAAGTATGGGTATGATGTTATGAAATTTACATTCTACCTTTTTTAACTTCATTTTTATTTATGAATTAACATCTTTATTCGGCAGTATTTAGAGATGCGCTTCAACAAAGTAATACGGGTGATAGGGACCAGCATGTACATCTCCCAGACCGTAAGTACACGCAAATCCGAGCCGTCACATTTTCATGATCTGATACGAAGCTTGAGCAATAACTATTAAAAAAAAAACACGGAAAACATTTCTTTGTCTCCTTAATTGCTGCCTGTTAAAGATTTTCCAGGGAATTTATAGATAATGTGTTCCTTACTTTTCCAAAGCCATTTTCATTTATCATTAACTTTATAAAACTTTGATTTATGTAATGCTCACAGTACCATCCAGAATGATTTTATGTTTTCTTCTTCAAGTAATTGAGTGCATAAGGAAAGGATGACGTCACACAAGTGCTCATAGCCCCGTTGCATGTTTTATCAGCAGGCATTTACATCCAATCATCTAATGGTTACCATTTCACCTAACAGGCTTTGTACACAGGAATGGTTATCTATGCCCCTGCCCTCGCATTAAACCAGAGTGAGTCTTGATTAACATAGTGCTCTGTAATATTTATTTATTTAAATCATTATCAGGGCAATCTCTTCCAGACTAGAAAAAAAATTAGATAGCTTTTAAATCATTGTCTAATGTTATCGAATTATCAGATGTAAAATGTTATCTGCAGGAGTAAATGTTGATAGAAGACTATGGTTTATGATTTAACTGATTTCACTTGTGCAGACAGTTGGATTTATGCCAGAGCAAACAGCAACGAAGGGTGTTAGTTTTTTGAGTGTGTGCTGCAGGAGATGATGTCTCTGGAATATTTTTTTATCCCAGTAACAGGGCTTGACCTCTGGGGGGTGCTGGTGGCCACGGGAGTCGTGTGTATCATTTACTGCACGCTGGTCAGTGGAACCGATGGAGAAATTGGAGTTTGATGGGGTTCAGCTCTTGGGTGGTGCTGTACACATGCTTTTGGTCAGATGATTTTAAATATTGTATTAGATGCACATGGAAATGGTGGAATGTAACTGACACTTACAAACCTCAGCAACCTTATAATATATTACAAACACCTACAGATATACAACTTACACATATACTCCTGCTTGCATTATTTCTGCAGTAGTCTATTGCGATGCACATCCACATATTCTGATATGTGCAGAGCTAAAGCAGGTTGAGTATAAGGTAACAATGTCTGTCTTCAGTACTGCTGCTTCTGTTGTGACTCCACCCACCCCGTCACACTACCAACAGGGTGGGCTTAAAGCAGTCATCTGGACAGACGTGTTCCAGATGTTCGTCATGCTGGCCGGTTTTGTGGCTGTCATCGTCCGGGGAGCAATCCTCCAGAAGGGTCTGACTAGGATCTGGGACGATGCCCGTCTTGGGGAAAGACTCAATGCATTTGAGTAAGTGTCAGCACAAAAAAATGACCCATACCCATAAAATTTAATTAATTACTATACCCCACATGTATGAGTAGGCCATATAAAATAAAGAAAATTGGTACATGCAAAAATTCATTAAAAAATGTTACATCTTGCATGGATTTGCAAGAAAAAAAGTATTTCAAAGTCAAATTAATTTTCTAACTGAGATTATGTTGCTTCAATGCAGCTTTAATCCTGACCCTCTGATGCGGCACACGTTCTGGACCATTGTCATAGGCGGGAGTTTGATGTGGACGTCAATCTACGCCATCAACCAATCGCAGGTGCAACGCTACATCTCATGTCGCACCATCACCCATGCCAAGCTGTGAGTATGTCACTTGTGGTAAGCATAATGACAGCTTCAGACTCCATTGAGGTTGGTCCTGGGAGCCAGGGAAGGCCAAAGTAGTAAGACATGACTTGCTGATTTAATGGTACCTTCTTCCTTCTTTCTCCACCAGCTCTTTGTACATAAACATGGTGAGCCTGTGGGTCACTGTGAGTTTGGCAGTCTTCTCTGGCCTCACTATGTATTCCATTTACAAAGACTGTGACCCAATCACCAACAAAGATGTGGGGGCTCTCGATCAGGTATTTGCCAATAAAAGCCTTCAAAAGTTCTTGGTCAACAGAAGTGTGGGGGCTCTTGACCAGGTACTTTCCAGTAAAAGCCTACATAAGTTCTTGGTCAACCAAACTGAGCACTTTGACTAATGCATAAAATTGTTGCACAGATGCTTTCAGGTTCATTCCAAAGTTCTTGTCTACTGTTAGTCCAGATTCATGTAAAAAATCATGCTTCTGTGTTCTTGTCAACCAGATGCTTCCATACTTGGTGATGGACATTTTGTCAGAGTTCCCTGGGGTTCCTGGGCTGTTTGTGGCAGCTGCATACAGCGGCACTCTTAGGTGAGATGCAGGACAGCTTGACTGCTTTTCACAAGGGAACGATATAGAGGTATCAGAGATGGCAGTTTCTCATGTGACAACTATCTCCTCCCTGTAGACCATATTACTTCCTGGCAAAATGATTTGCGTTGAATCAGCTTCTTGATTGATTTAAATCATTGAATGTCAATAGGCGATTTATAGCAATAAATTTGGTGTAACTGGCTGAACCAGAAGCCTGCGGCACAGCACTAAATACACACGCATTTCTAGAGCATCCTTCCATTAAAATGTTAATTTCATATGTGCCCATTTCAGAATTAGGATCATTTAAGTGGAATGTAAACATTTATAGTAGGCTGTAGAAAATCCAATACGTAAATTGCCAGATTTTTCTAAATCCATGCCGTTGGTCCCTGAGAAAGTTATTGTTTAACAAGCTCTTCTACTTTGGACTGAATTATACCCTTCATAACTCCATAAGAAGTAAGCCATTTGGTCTATAATTGGCTGGATCAAGTTTGTGTGACATTCCCAACAGTCACCCCTTCCTGATCCAGGTAGGATCGCAGGCCACCTGTGATCTGGAAAAAATTGTAAAATTTGTAGGTGAGGCGAAAACACGAGATAGAAAGATCACTGCCAGGTATGACGTGAGAGGCTGCAATAAACACACTTGGTATCCTACCAACCAGCACTGCACATATATTTTATGCATTTTGTGTGTCATCTGCTGGCCTTCGTATGCTGTCTGTGGCTTTCACAAAACTCCCAAAATTTCCATTTAATTTCTATACAGACCCCACTATATATTGAAACCTTGCTGAGAGAAGTCACGATGCAGATGGCCTGCCTTATTTTCTGTTTTTATACTGCTAAACATTGTATAGTAAATCTCTTTCTATATTACTTTCAAAAATACTCACTTTTGGAAGAGCATAAGGATTCCGTTACCATTTTGTGTTCTCTTCAACGAACACCAGTGAAAATATTTTATAACTCAAACATTTAACAGTTTACTGTTTCCTTGTCATATTACATAATTTAACTTCTTACTGTTATACGTACTGTTATAATTGTAGGAAAATCGTTAAAAAAGTTATTAAAAACCATTGCATGTTCTCGTAAAGACAATTCTGTTATACCTGGCATAGTTTATAAACTTACCTGTAAAGTGATTTTAACAGTATTTTCAGAATTGTTGCACAACAAATTAAACTGTCAGAAGAAATAAAAATTCCAACCAATGAAAAGTGGCGAAACGTCCGCAGTGCCACACAGGACAGAGTATATTACACAGTATAACACGCACTTAACGCTGTCTCCTTCCCCATTAGCACGGTGTCGTCCAGCATCAATGCCCTGGTAGCTGTTACCATGGAGGACTTTGTCAAGCCTGTATGGACCAGTATCACTGAGAAGCAGGTTTCTTTTTTGAACATGGGCCTCAGTGAGTCTCCCTTGTGATTAAATTTAATTTAAAATTACAAATGACAGCATAAGTATAAAAAATGACTGTGGAATACAAGGACCAGAATGTGGTTTAGCCAATAACTGTGACAATTACATGTACAGTCTTGTCATGCTTTTAAACCTGAACTGTGTAGATTAGATAGATAGATAGCTTTGAGTTCATTCTTGTACTTGATAATTATTTTAAAAAGTTACTCTTATTCTTTATAATGGTTCATCCCATAGGGACATTATAACGTCGTATGGCTTCTTACCAGTTTCACTAAATTATATAGCATAAAAGTAATTCGGTCCAGCTCGCCAAAATGACCTGAAACAACTCTGAAAAATGCAGGTCAACTTTATTGCAGGTTGTGCCATCATTTTCTAGAACAAAAGTAATACAAGAAAAAACTGGCACATTATTTTATTATTTTACAGTGTGAAGAGCTTATAAAAATGTACCTGCGTAGATTAGTGAGTAAATAATGAATCCAGGTCGTTTATAGGAAGGAAGTTTCTCTGTCTATAGATGTAGTTTCTCTTATAACATTTCCTCCAGTGTAATTGCCAGGTAAATACTCTGCTGAAATGGTCTGCATTTCCAGGTGTGATCTTTGGTGCCCTCTGTATTGGGATGGCAGCTGTGGCTTCCCTAATGGGAAGCATTCTGCAGGTAGATTTGCAAATTTTCTATACCTCTATAAATAAAGAAATGATGTTTTGAAGGTGCCTATACCTTTTATTCTGGTCTATCATTTTTACTCATGAAAAAATTGACTCATATTTAATTATGCTGTGAAGAGGATAATTGTATAGTTCATGACAGAATAACTATCATACACGTGCAAATGAGATCGTTACCTACAGTGTGTTCATTAAAAGTGCTCAGGTCACTTTATTTTTCCCAAATTTTGTTTTCCAGCAGCCATATTATAATATGGATTAAATTTTTGAAATCATGAATCTGTTCAATGCACCATAATCAAAAATCAAAAGCAGGTTAATACAAATTGTTGCAAATGTATTACAAATAAGGAAAAAATAGTGATGTACCACATATATATATATTCAGTAATCATTCAGACATTTGCTATGACACTTGACTTAAGGTAAATCAATTTTCTATTGATCATCCTCGAGATGTTTCTACAACTTGATCAATGTTCACTAGTGGTAAATTCAGTTGATTGGCCGCGACTTAAAAAGAAACACATCTAGATATATTAGGCCCCACAGCCAACAGTGCTTGTTGGGAGAAAAACTATACAAATCATGAGGTCAGAGGAACTGTCTGCAAACGTCTGAGACAGAATTGTGTGGATGCACAGAGCTGGAAAAGGATGCTTGTTGTTGTGTAGTTTTGAAGGCTTCTAAAATTCTAAAATTCTAAAACATAAGTCCAGAAGATTTCTGTGTAGATGGGATGTTTTCAGAGAAGATGGGGGAACTTGCCAGAAGGACACCCGTCTCTACAGTGGAGTGGGCAGATAAAAACCTTTCTTCAGCTGCCGTACCACTTGCAGTTCAGACTAGGCAATTCATCTGAAGCTAAGCAGGTTTGGATTTGGCCAGTACTTGGTTGGGAGACCAACTAGAAAGGATGTGTTGCAGCTTGAAGAGGTGTTGGTGTGGCCAACAGGTTGGCCCATCCTATGGTCTGTGTGGATCCCAGTGCAGGGATGGGAACACTGTGCTGTAAAAATTGTACTTTGGATGAGACTTAAAATGGAGGTCTTGACTCTCAAGAGTAGGGGTAGCACCCTGATGTTCTGGCTAAAACTGCCCACTGTGGCCCTTTAAAATCTGTCCTCCTAATCATCCCTATATCTAATTGGTTAATCTCTCCTGCTCCTTCACCACCTTAGCTACGGTGTGCTGAGCATATTGGTGTAGAATGCCTGCTATTGCATAATTCAGGTGGATTTTACACCGTGGCGGTGGTCAAAATGGCTCCCTATTTGTTCTGTAAAGTGCTTTGGGTGTCTTGAAAAGTGTTATATATAAACGTAATGGCAGCTAAAGGACTCTGAGGCTATAAGAAAAAAAAGTCTGAGATTTGATTAAATCAGGATTGAACTCTTTGGCTTGAATGTCAAACATCTGGAGGAAAGTGCTGCTCATAACCTAGTCAATGTCATCCCTGCAGTGAAGCAAGATGGTGGAAACATCAGGCAGGGGGTTGCTTTCCTGCTACAGGCACTGAAAGGCTTGTCTGAATTGTGGGCCAATGTATAGAGAGATTCTTAAAGCAAACCTCCTCAAAAGTGCTCAGGAACTCAGGTTGCGGCAGAGATGAACCTTCCAACATGACAAGTAACCAAGCATGCAGCCATGGCACCACACGTCTGGCTTCTGTCCATGAGGGACGAGAGCCTGGAGTTAAATCCAACCAATAATTTCTGTAGAGACTTGAAAATAGCAATAGTGCTCGCCATCCAACCTAACAGAGCTTGCGAGGTTCTACAGAGAAGAATGGGAGAAGATCCCCAAATCCAGCAGTACCAGGCTTGTAGCTGTAACTGCTTTATCTGTGCATGATACGTTACTCAGTAAAGGGTCTGAATACTATTCATGTTTCAGTTTTTCATTTTTGAAACATTTACAAAAAAAATTAAACGTTCAAAAATTGTACAGACTTTTTTTGTGTTTTGTATTGCTTGCAGATTTGATAAAAAAAAAAAAGATGCTAAACTCCAGATTACTGTATGGCTGCAGCGTCACAAAATGGAGTGTCCTGTACAAATAGAATCCTATCATGCCCTCTGCTGGTTAACATCTGTCATGACCAACCAATTGTCAAACATTCCATTGTTTGATCACACAGGCAGCCCTGTCCATATTTGGAATGATCAGTGGACCATTGCTGGGTCTTTATACGCTTGGAATGTTTTTCCGCTGTGCAAACTCATCTGTAAGTACTGCATTTACACTCATTGCACTCATTGATGTAATGTATTGTAGAAGACATATAGCATATTTTTATTGTGCTATCAATGATGGTGACCCTGAATATCACAAAAGTAATTGGGGTTTAAGTTATCGCATGCTATTTGCTTAATGCTAGAAAACTGAATGGCTGCTTAATCACAATGCATTCCTTTCTTGTTTAGGGGGCACTTGTGGGAATGATTACAGGCCTTTTGCTGACACTGTGGGTGGGCATTGGGGCCCAGGTGTACCCTCCTCTGCCAGAGAAGACCAGACCACTTCCTCTGAGCACAGAGGGGTGCATTTACAACCATACTCAGAACTTCACCACCATGTCACCTTGGAGCAGCACGCGAGCACTGGTCTCGCCAGTAGCTAAGTAAGCCCTTACACCCATAATCCTCATCATAGCCTGGTATGTTGCAATATGACCCATTTATCAAACTGGACATCAGCTACAATAGGCACGGCAGATGGACTGCACTGTCAACTAGATGAGTGCTTTGTGACTGTGACTCTTTAGATTCAAGTAGTTGGTTGAAACAAAATCTTGGTCGGTATTTTTACGTTCTGGACAAAACAAAGACACTGTGAGCACACAGATCACAGATATTAAATCATAGACAATGCAACACGGTGTCTCATTACGTGCCAGGAATCTAAGGCTATAAAAATGTGATATATGGTTGCTGTAAATGTGGTTCCTTTTCCTCATCTTTCAGTTCAGTTCAAATTCAGGGACAGACAACAATCACTCTCAGATGCTACAGGGCTTTGATTTCTTGTCCTGGATATTAATATTTGAAGTACCTTTGCTATTCACTCGTATCTAGGTCATCCTATTATGGACTTTCATAGCTCACCGAACTATGCCTTACTTGAATTGCTGAATAATTTTTGTTTTCCAGTTAACCAATTTTACTATTGCAGCAACAGACCAGCCTTAGCAGACAACTGGTACTCCCTGTCCTATCTTTACTTCTGCCCTGTGGGGACATTGGCAACCATCGTCATAGGCCTGCTGATCAGCAGTGTCACAGGTAATGGATATCACATTTCCCACAATCCTCTTTTTCTCCTAGTACTCTTATAGACTTTCATTTTAAATGGTGTCTTAACAAAAGTTACAAAAGTATTTTTAACCACTATGCTACTAGGTATGCATACACTATTATAACCATATTTTTAACTCAGGGGGGTTTTACTTACACAAACATGCTCTGAGGGCAGAATGAAAAATGATTGGTTAAGAAAGATAACCAATCAGATTGTAGAGGAGGCAGGTCGAAGCAAATAGAGGTTGACAGGACCAAGGCATCTGATTGGTTGGTTTGACATCTGACACACAATTTGATTGGTTATCTCAGTGAACCAACAATGTCTCATTCTGTCCTGAGAACATGTTTGTATAAGTAAAACTCCCATGAGCATGTATTCACCTGCTTCCTCCACTAGGTGGCTGCAAGCAGAAGACAGTCCGGCCTGATCTGTTTGTTAGAAAGAGTGATTTATTCTGCTTCAGCAGCCACGTTGACTCCTCCACGGTACAGTCTGTTAAATAAACCATACTGTATCAGAACCTGACATAAGCTACAGCATATCACAACCTGACATATTGTCATACTGCATTTGGCTCAACTCTGTTTTGTGTCTTTCCTTGTCAGCCACCGGAGCCTGAAACACCAGCGAAATCCAGCCTAAAGGAGGGAAAGAAAAATCTAGCATTCATAGGCTCCCAGATAGATATTGTGGAAAAGAACCATGAAAAGCTCACATGGTTCTGACCTGCAGCCGGACTCTAGTACAGGCCCACTTTCTGCTAGAGGTGCAAGCCAGGTCTAAGTCCATCCTGGCGGCTACATCAGATTTGATGAATGGTATTACACACCAATAGCCTCATCTGAGTGTGTGTAGCTTAAGAGTTGTTGGACCTTGTTAAGGAACAGTGAACCACAAACTACAAAAGTGTGCAAAAACACAACAGTACCTTTGTGAGGCAAGGTCTCTGGGAATTTCACACTTCAGCAGATTATATTAATGTGGCATTTCCATTTCACACATTAATGAACACTATTACTAAAAACCAAAACTGCATATTGCATAGCAGGGATAATTCTTTTTCTTTTAATTTTGTAAACTTTTATGGTCTGTTTCAAATAATGCGCACATTCTAATTTTTATTGGGCAATAACCATCTATGGTGAAGTTATTGTAGAATTATACATGTACAGATATATAAAATATATACAGTTTTATAGCAAAATAGTTGTGCATTTTTTAAAATTTCATAATAAACATGATCTTCCTAGACATTTATTTTGCCTTGTTCATGTTTGGTTGTTTACTTTTTATGGCATTTTTCTGTAGGTGGTTGAATGGCAGACATAATGGTGCATAAATTTAAATTTGTTGTTCACTTTTGAATTGATTGTTCAAGGTGTTTCCAACAGACCTCTGTCACATTGGAGATTAAAAAAATATAATACTTAATGCTCTCTAAAATCTATAAAACACTGAACAATATCAAACAAACATTGGTACATAGCAGTTTCTGAACACAAAACAAACATGGAAAGGGCGATCTGTATAACAACCCCCGTCTCCAAGACAACTGGTCAACCATTCTGGGAGTCAACAAAGATATGGACCTCCCACTTACCTGCCCAGGTATCATGTAAGCCCTCCTCCAACACTCCCAGGCTCCCTGGGAGGAGGAAGGGAAAGCTGAACTTCAAAGAAAAGCAAGCCTGGGAACAAACAGTTTTGACATCTGCATTATCCAGCGTTTCTGTTGGAACTCCGGTAAGCCAAAAATCCCATCCAAGAATTTCACTGCTGTTTTTAAAAGCATCTTTTTTCATTCTTCATTCAGGCTAGTTAGGGTGAAGAGGATTTTATGTCTTTTGGGATATGGATGTGTGTGTCTGAGCAGCAGGGAAACGATCCTGCTCAGAGTTACTTCCTGATTTAATGGAGGCTGGATGTAAATGTCTGCAACTGTAATGGGCACAAAGGACATAATCACAGAGAAGCTCATTGATCTTAATATTTGTATTTGACGGGTGTCACAAATCTCTTATAATGTTAATGACTAAGAAGGGTGAAAAAGAGTTACAAGGCATAGTTCCTGTAAAGATGTTTGCCTCGAGTACAGTGTACAAGTACAGACTTGCTCTCCTTGCTTGCGTGAAATGTCCAGGCACATGAAACTTAAAGCCCAGGAGCTACAAGACTGAATGCTTCTAGTCTTGTTTCACACAACATCGCTATTATCAGAATTCTGTTTCACCCTATGGCACTCGATATGTTCTTTTTGGTGACTTGCGGGAAGAGCCTGTGATGAAAGAAAGCGTTAGACTAGCTAAGTAACGTCCTTCTGTATGCCAGTGCATGCAAACACATGATTCATGCAAAAGCATTTATTGAACAAGACCCGACCAGCTTTACTTATAACTTTGCCGTGTAGCAGAGGAATATGCAGTTTTAAATACCTGAGGCAGTATGGTTACGTAAGATGGTCTAAAATGTCCTATGATCACATTTTGTTATGGTATTGCAAAACAAATCCTTACACTTTTACGATTTAGGTAGCCTCTCTTGTGTATACACGGTTTTTGTTAAGTAAATCAAGTATATGCATTAAGGAAAATAGGGATGTCAAATATATAATGAAATGGTTATTGGTCACACTATTATCAGCATTACTTGTCAGTCACCCACCTTCCAACCTGTTATCCAGTACAGGGTTGCCCCAAGTCTATCCCAAGCATCATTGCAATCCATTTCAAGGGAGCACACAGATTACACAGGTCTGCAACCAAAAAAACTGCATAGGATTTTTTGACTGTTTCTTATAGATTTTTACTTACTGAACCAGAGAAAAATATTTTAAAAATTCCATCTCGTCAGGTTTTCTTGCAAAATTCATGTTTTTAGTACAATTAAGCATACAAGTTTCCTTTTTTAACTCAAATCTGGTATCCTATTCTTGAGTCAAAAAACCATATCCAATAATTTTAACATTAATTTAATATTTTTAGAAAATGCATAGTTAATTGTAATAAAATACTGATTTTTTTTCATCGCTGTTGTTTTTTTAATGTAAACTCCTCATGTTTTGCAAGAAAACATGATGGAGGGAAATGAAGATCATTTTTGGATTCAGCACCCTAAAAAAATTGCCAAAAATATTCCATGCAGCTAAATATTTTTTTGCAGACCTGTGTTATGGTTACTGTATTGTGTGTGTTCTGTGTTGCTCCTCTTCTATATTGCCAACATTTTGTTTTCACGGTGGACAGGTTTGTGGCAGCAGATGATACTCTAGTAATCTAAATCTAGTAATATAATGAACTCCAGTATACTGATAATACAGGCTTTGAATCACACAGTGAGTGTGATTAAAGTATACTGTCAGTCACTGAATAGGTTAATCTGCTTCTCATCAGTTACTTTACTAGTTTCCTTCTGTAAAAGGCAGTGACTAACAGTGCATAGTAATCCCATCACTACTTATTTTTTAGATCAATGTAAATATTTTGGTGTTAATTATGTAATGATAAATACCACTTTTCAATCATGCACATTCATTTTTGGTCACTGTAAGGTCTGCTCCTTAACTATTAATAAACTTTTACTAACCATTTCATAATATATCAGTAAATAAAGATTCATTTACAATCAAATTTAGAAATGCATTATTCTTTCTTATTTAACTAGGTCCCAAGACATGAAAATGGCCCCTGCACAAAGATTTTGTCAGATTCTTTTCCTTTTTCTAGCCAATCTTGCGTTCACTGTTCTGTCTGACCCTCTCACCGCGACGGGGTCTTCCAATCAGCTCAGCACCGCCAATAGCATGGATGCTGTTCCGACAATCGCTGCTCCCAACATCACTGTTTTTGCTACAACAGTTTTGCCAAATCACACCCAGAATGATCCCATCACTGATATTTTTTCCCGAACTTCGACCAGAGACGACTCGGTATTTTCCAAATCCACTACATTGTCACAGACCACAAAGGGAGCTACAACCTCTCAAATGACAACAGGCCTTCAGCCTTCAATCAAAATCACAACAGCATCTAATGTCACATTCCCTGCAACTACTCAAGGAGCCTGGACAACTGTGAACGTCAACAGCACATCAAATTACACCACTTACAAATCCCAAACAACAGAATCACACCTGAATAAAAACATCACCGTGTGGACATCTGCCCCAGGATATGTCAACACCCAAGGTAAATATTTCTAAAAATTCAATATTTTTACTTATAACATAACATAAGCTCATATAACATAATGGATATGTCAAGATTATTGTCAATGACAATTAATTAATCTCATTTGTGAAGTACTTAGACCTGCATTCAATGTAAGAAAAGTGCTAGATAAAGATTATTATATTAATATTTATAGGAAATGTGCATATTTTGATATTTGTTCTCCCATTAAAATAGAAGCACCAGGAGGAATGCGCTTAGCGGAACAGAACATGACTATTTTCTTCAGTGTTGTATCTGGGTTGGTTTTCCTGGCCATATTCACATACATCATATACAAATGCAAAAGGAAGACTCAGTACTCTCATCACCCTCTCTATAATTCTGAGGAAACAGGTGAGAACCTTAAAAGTATTTTGTTTCAAGTTTGCACTTGTGACTGGTAACAGCACCTTTATATTTCAAAACATGATGAAACAACACATAGTAGGAATTCTGGAGCTTCAGTGATGGCTGTTTACAGCTGTGTTGCTCCTCTTCTATATTGCCAACATTTTGTTTTCACAGTGGACAGGTTTGTGGCAGCAGATGACACTCTAGTAATCTCTGGTGGACTCTATGATGGCCCTCGCATTTACAACCCCACCATGACCATTCTACATGATGAAGAATTCAATGCTGACCGTCCATTTCCCTCCCAACCCACACAATTTCGACTGGAGTTCATGAATGAAGACGAAGAGAACAAGTCCCTGGACCATGGGACTTGTAGCTTTGAAACATTTCAACCAGTTGGTAATGATTCTTAGTCAACCAAAGTGAGGTTCTGCACATACTATAATACATTTTTTCAAAAATATACTTTATTAATATTAAGGCCAAGTTGCACAATGCCAATTCAGCCATAACATACACTGAGGAACTACAAAGTAAACACAATGTTTATAAGAATATGCTAGTATTTTATTTCAACACTAAAAATAGCAAGCTGCCCAACAGAAAACTTATCCAATGAACACAACAAATGGAAGTAGACAATAAAATATAACATTTTAAATGTAAAAGGTCAGTTTAACATTAAATTCTTATAGCTAATATCAAGTACTAACAAAAATGACTCTATAAATACAATAAATATGAAGTGTAATAAATTATACAAGAAACAGGCCAACTTTCGCACACATTAAAACCTAAGTATAACTAATCAGAACCAAAGAACTAGTCTAACTCATTCTACATTTTGCTAAGCTTTTGAGATTAAACTCTTATACAGCAGTTATATAAACCGAACTACCATTCAGCCAGGTCTTAATACTATCCATCAAGTCCTGTCAAAGAGTAAGAGCTAAGCAAAAATCTTTTCAGATGCTTTTTTCTTCTTTTTCATATCTGCACTGGTTACAGCTGTCCATCCAGCATCTCTTATTCTTTTCACGGCTGCCAGTTTCAAAGCAACCCCAGGGGATTTAGACACAGTGGGACTCCGCCTCAGAAAGGACTATATGGCAGAATGTGAAAAAGCATTGAAATGACTTTTCATTCAACATCTGATGACTGAAAAATGCCAGGACACTACAATACAAACCCTTGAACCTTCAAACCAACAACACAGATTAATAAATTCATCACACACACACAAAACCCTTTTTAATAATGTGGGACACTTATGTATCACCGAAGAGACAGGTGGTGAGCAAAGCCTATATTTTCATTGCCAACCATGACATTTGAAAGAAATCAAGACATCACATAAGTTTTTCTTTTGATAAACTTGATTGTTTTTCTTGAAATTTCTTAGCCTAGGTGTACTTCATTCATACATCAGTGTCAGTTTGTTCATCATCACTCATTTTACAAATTGGAGCAAAGAGCAAAATATGACTTCATAATACAGCAGCATCCAGTAACAAAACTATTCAGTCTGAGCAGCTTTATTTACAAAAGTTAGGATCAAATCCCCACTATTAAGCAGGGAATGAACAATTGTAAAATTGCTAACTATCATAAAAGTCTTTTATCCTTTCAGTCAATTCTTCCCACCTTAAAAGGTTCTACACCCTACAACTTTAGGTTATCAATAAAAGACTTTAGGTTATCAATAAAAG
>JAODKM010000118.1:25052316-25091269 GCA_026780845.1 Petrocephalus sullivani
AATTCTTCCCACCTTAAAAGGTTCTACACCCTACAACTTTAGGTTATCAATAAAAGACTTTAGGTTATCAATAAAAGACTTTAGGTTATCAATAAAAGTCTTTCTGTGGAAAAACATGAGTATAATTCTAGAGAACTCATTTCTCAGAATCACTGATTCAATGCAGGGTCACAAAGAGCCCAGAGCTAATCCCGGAAAGGCAAAGGGCATGAGGCAAGCTACACCCTGGGATAATACTTTACACATCAATTACATTGATAACGAAGGCATATACTGCAACCTGTACACCACATTTTACTGTACTATAATCATCATACTGACACTTGCACTACTAGCAAAATGCAAAAATGAAAGGCGTGGCACATTATTCGATACTTGGCTATCAATTTACAAATAATACACATTTCTTTATTTAGCTGAAACAAAACAATAAAACAGTGCACAGTGATTTGTGTGCTTCTTTATACAATGACTTCAGGTTATTATTTCTCAATTGTTATATAGCAGTATTTCCCTGCATTCTGTAGAATAGGCATGCATGGGCCACCGGTCAGCTTTAAAGATCTTGATGCTTATACTACCTGAATTAACTTCCTAAAATAAATACTATACCTTTGGATTTTGCTGTATTCTGCAAGCATCTGCTTTCCTAACACTGGGCTCACTTTCAACAGGAAAACTCTTCCATGCAACAAAAGTTTGAAGAGAATGTCTCAGTGGCATAATATAACATTCGTGCAGTATATATGCAGCGTAGTATTGTATAATGTTGATCTAATAACAATAAAAAAAACCTATGAATTTATGTAGAAATGCTTAAAAATACCAGCAAATCCTGTTGCTCAGAGCTATCAGATATGGAGTCAAATTCCAGGACAGTTTTAACCCAAGGCACAGATTTTCCAGTAGAAGGTGGTGTACGTATTCTGTATGACTAAAACGAAAAACCTGTTACTTCACACTTAAGACACTACCCTTTTCATTCTGCTGCTTACTTAAGCATGGATGCAATAATACTTTAAAATAACACAGTGGATGCATACATAAAAACAGGGGGAAAAAATAAAATGAATTATATAATTACCTTAATCCGTGGTGTGGTCTTTGCCTTTTTGACTGAACTGCAGAACTGAGTTTTCAAGCTTTCTCTTCCCGACTCCATTAACAAAGCACAGATTTAAAACTTTTCAGCAGAGGAGTATACATCAACAACTACATAAACTGATAGTTATCCAAAATGACTGTCAAAAACACGATGCATGAACTTTACAAATTCAAATTAAAGGATACAGAGGACAGAAGGATATTCAATATCACAATGCAAAGACATACACCAGTATTAGAAAAAGATCAGATATTTTCCTTTTCTTACTTTAATCGGTGGTGTTTTCATAAAGTTTTTTGAAGAACCCAAAAATGAATCTGTAAGATCAGTGCTATTTTCTGTCTTCTTCGTAGACACAAATGCTGATTTCCTCATAGACTTGAGTGAAGACAGCGTTTCCTGGCTTGTAGTACAGCAGATTTCTTTAATGTTACATCGATGTGTCTAGAGAGAAAAAAAAGCTGAATTTTCAAAGCAGAACTTTTTTTGGTCTCATTGTGCCAGCAATGTTAAGTCTTACTTCAAAATGTTATATACACTGGATGTTAAATGTTGCTTTACACTATAATAATTGACACCAATTATGATATTGAATCATACGTTCATAAAAGGATCAAGGCAAATTTCTCAATGTTATTAATAATTCTCAATGTTATTAATAATTCAAAAAGAATAAAAGATGATGAATAATGAGAAACATTCAGTTAGACCTAAAATCCAATGTTATGTTTTAAAACAAGTATACACTGTACCTTTTCTTTCACGTCCTCTTGCACAGACTTCACTAAGTTCAAATTTGCAATTTCCTGTTTAAGTTTGTCCTATAAGTCAAAAGATCCAATTTTAACTTAGCAGTATCTATTCAGTATTAATAAGTATTTATTAATAGGGTTGGGTACCGTTGGGTTTCATTCGATACCGGTGCCAAATCGATACTTCTAAAACGGTGCCATTTCCTAAACGGTACTTAAAATTGTACTTTAAGAAAAACACACAGACGTTTCATTACACTAATAATGTATATTAAGATCCATGGCTTTATCCATTATAACTGACATTTTATTAGATTAATCATATGTATATTAGATTCGGTTTTATTACATTATTGATGTATATTCAGTTTTTTTCCAATATGTTTAACTATCAGGGCTTTATTGATTATC
This sequence comes from Petrocephalus sullivani, assembly GCA_026780845.1. Taxonomy (NCBI): domain Eukaryota; kingdom Metazoa; phylum Chordata; class Actinopteri; order Osteoglossiformes; family Mormyridae; genus Petrocephalus; species Petrocephalus sullivani. The sequence goes on from JAODKM010000118.1 coordinate 25,054,585, forward strand.
ACATGGACATCACACACTCAAGTGAACACGCTAAATTCAACAATGGATACTGCTTCAATCTGCACCTGAAAATGTTAATTACGTGTTATCTAACTAAGACTGTGATTAAATGCATATCGGTAAACTAAAATTCCTAATATTGTAGATTTCTCAAAGTAATAATTATTCAGTTTGTGCCGGCTCAGCAAACATTTTGCTATGGAGCTAAATACATATTTGTATATGTATTTTATATATGTTATACCCAATAAAACATGTCACTTTCAAGCTAAATATACAGTTATACTCAACAAGATATGTTGCTACCGAGCTAAATATACATCAACAATCTCATGAAAGGTGTGGATTATAATGGATAAAGCACATCGCTGACGAGTTAAATATACATTACCTAATGAAACAAGTCTATTGTGCTATTAAGCTAAATGTAAACCATTTCTCATTAATAATGGATGAAAACACACTTTTAAAACGCGGGTTTCCACACCTGCATTGTTCTGTATGTGTCGCATGCGCTGTTAACAGTGAACACCACATATCTTAGAGGCACCGAAATTCACGGTGTCATTCACCGTTCACGATGGCACCGGTTATACACTAGAAACGAGTCTCAGTACCCAACCCTAATCCTATTGCTGCTGTAAATGTAAATTGCATTGAACGGCTGAGATGACTTGATTAATCTAAACCTTTCACCCAGCTCCGTATGACCTGCGCTCGTGCGCGCCGCCGCTGATGAGAGTGTGAAAGTACCGAAATTTGGCACCGTTTGATTTGACATGAAGCGATACCCGGTAGTACCGACATCATTCGGTCAGTACCTTTAAAAGTACCGACCTCGGTACCCAACCCTAGTCATCATAGCCCAAGAGAACAAATATTTCAATCGACAGTTCAGGCATTTAAGTGGCACAGAAATTCGCATTCTGTTTCGGTCTGGTACATACCGGTTATATAGGTACCGGTGCCGTATTGGCACCGGTTTTCGGTACCCAACCCTATTTATTAACTATACAACATTCAGCATATTTAAACGTTACCATCTCTCTCACTTCACTTTCAAGCTGCTGCTTTAAATTTGAATTCTCAAGTTTTGTCTCTGACAGCTCCAGTGCCTAAAAATATAAATTTCACAAAATCATTCATGATTGTTATGGTTTATGTCATTAAAATGTCATACTTATCAATACAATATATCTATAAAATGTGTGAAGGATAATTCAGAGAAAGTGCTTTTGAAGAAAGCCACCTGAAAATAAGTTTAACTTTAGCCTACTATTTCTGTGCTGTACTAATATGTACCCTACCAATGAGGTGTAACTAGTATTTGCTTCAGCTTCTTTCAGTCTCCTGTTATCAAGCTCAGCATCTTTTTCTCCAATCATCTTGTCATACTGATTCTGAAGAACAATGGAACACTTTCACACATCTGTGGGATCTTTCCTAACATAGTTTAGGACATACTGATCATTACCTTGTGCTTTTCCATTAAGGCCACCATGTCAGATATCTTATGCTGGCATTTTATTTCTGTCTCCTCCTTGACCCGGGCAGCTTCCCGGGCTTCAAGGTTCAGCTTTTCTACCTGAAAGGGTAAAAAGAGGAATTAAGCCAAAGCACAAATCAGTTTAATTTCTAGCTGATAAAAAGATGTTAGTATTTTTTACCTTCTTATAGAGCTCAGATTCTGTTGCGGCATTCATTTCAATTTCTGCTTGTAACTTCCTAAGCTTATCATTGTTAAGACTTTGAATATTTTTTAATTGTTCTTTAATTTCATTCACCTGATGACAGAACATGAAAAGTTAACACTGTTCATGTACACACCATGACATAACCACAGAAATATATATTGCTTACCTGAATGTCAAGTTTATTGAATTTCTCTCTTTCTGTAGCCAGCTGTTTTTTTAAACTCTTATTCTGAAAAAAATGTTACAAAGCTGAAAATAAGATCTCAAATACCCAAGATTAGCAGTCATGATAAATAAAAATAACGCCAACTATTACTAACCTCTCTTAAGCATTCCTCGTAAGCTTTTGTTTTATTTTCTAATTTTACTTTAGAGGCATTTAGCTGGAAATAAAACAACATCAATAGATTAAATCATTAAAGAAAACAAAAAGAAACAATAGAAGTCAAGCACAAAGGAACCCAACACATGAATTTACCTTCATTTCAACAGATTTCAATAGCTTTTCATTTTTCGTTACTTCTTTCTGCATACTTTTGTTCTGTAAGAATGTCGAAATGAATGATTACCATGGCCATTCAGTTATAAAAGAAAAAAACTGAATATTCATATTCTAGCTAAACCTCATCACAGAAATACAAAAGCTAAAATGGTACAAACTGAAATATTACTCATGATTAAGGATGTAATGATACAAGAAATGTAATATCTGATACCAACACCAGTGAAATTCCATGATGCTCAGTACCCAATTCAATACCATGTTAAAAAAACAGAATCAAAACAATAAAGGATTTAAACCACACCATGTTTATAAAGTTAGGACAAGTAGTTCAAGGGTAGCAAGCCTTTTATTTCATGTATGTCCTATTATTGTAGAAAAACAGGCACCGTTTTCTGAATTTTGGCATTCACTTAGTACCGCAGCATCAGTTCTCGTGATATCCCTACTCATGATTAATAAAATGCAGATCTACATATTTATATTTTTTACATTTTATTTTTATAAAGCACATGTTTAGTCTTACACTAGGAAAAATTAGTAAAAATTAGCTCAGGATATCAGAATGAGATAAAGCATTAATGAATACGTGAATGTTGCTTAGCTTACACATTGTTCATAATTTTCTTGCATTGCCATCATCTTTCCATCTTGTTCTTCAACTCTTAACTTCAGTGGTTCCAGTTCATCTCTTAGGTAAGGTACATGATTTACAAAAATAACAATGGCACATATTAATGGTATTAGAAATATATATACACACAGACACACATAATGTTTTACCTGAGTCGATTGTTTTCCTCTTTTAATCTCTCAATTTCTTTTTCAGCTTTCTCCTCTGCCTTACTTTCCTAATTATGGATTTAAAACAAACTGATCATATTTTCATTTTTCAAGACAAATGCACCATCTTCTAAAATTCACATTACTTAGCATTAATTATAAATGATAAATCTTACATTATATACAATAATTAAAGGGCTTTTAATCAAGGTCTTTATTCCATGTATTGATAAGTTAATTCCATGAATTTCAGCAGTCAAAACTCATATTTAGCAGATCAATAATGTTAAGAACCTTTTCTTGCGATACACCTTCTGCTTGTTCAGTAATTCTCTCATTTTGAAGCTGGAGTTTGTTGAAGTTTGCCATGAGCTCTTTGTACTCTTCCCTTTAAAGATGAATGTTTGACATTTTCTATATTGTGGTTATTATTATTAAAACCGCTAGCACTAATACTATTCATTATTTGTTTTTCCTTCAAATTATAAATGCTTTTGAATTTAATACCATGGCAATAAAACGATAAAGCAAATAAACTAATTAAAGATGCTTACTTGTATTGTTCAATGTTCTTTTTTAACTGATTATTTTCTTCTACAAGTTTTAGTTCATTTCTTTGTGCAACATGTAGCTTCTCTCCCATCTCACACAAATTGGTCTATAAAAGACATAGCAATATATATAATCAAACAACTTAGACACATCAGGAAAAAAATAGATAAACACAAACAAAAGTAATAAAGGAAGCAAAAAAAGCCAGACCTCACTCTTCTTAGCAATCTCCTTAAAATCTTTCAGTTCTTCTTGTAAATTATTCAGGGCATTCTCAGCAAATTCCTTTTCAACTGATGTTATACAAGCTTTATTCTATAGGAAATGTATTGTTGAAAAAACTGACTGTACAACTTACCAAGAGTTACAACATTTCAAACCAAATTATTACCGCAAAGTGGTTTTGTCAATAATGAAAACAACTACTCCTCAGTTTGAACTTCGTTCAACTTTTTACTTTAGATATTAAAATAATAATTTAAATAAAAAATTTCTTAATTATAAGAAATTATCTTAAGTGTAGAAAATAAATTCAGTGTTTTTAGCAACATCATGAAAAAAAACTTTTATAAATTAAAATGCAAAGAAATAAACATGCAAACAAATAAACAAACAACATACCAATAACTGAGAAATTTCTGCATTTTTACTCTTAAGGTCCATGTCAAGTTGTGATACCTCAGTTTCCTCCATTTGTAATTTCTCTTCTAATATTATTAGAGATTTTGACATTACATCCTGCAAAACAAAAGTAATGTTTCATTAAATTTTACTGAACATCAGACATAATTCATTATTTTAAACAAGATTCTAAAACATACCATATCCTTTCTAAGAATTTTTATCTCATCTTCTTTTGCTATCTTATGCTGTACTGTTTCTCCTGCAATGGTGAGAACAGATAGTTAATGTATGCAACTGAATTTAACGTACAATGCTGAAAAAAGTATTACTTTTACCTAATTCACTTGTTTTTATTTTCAGTTCCTCTTCAAGTTCTTTTGTCCTAAAACAACAAGCATGTAGTGTCCAAGTAATGAGAAAAAAAAGTTATATACGTTCACATTATATATATAAAAATGCAAGTATATGCACACCAGTTATAACAAACCAGTTTTGCCTACCTTTGCATTTCACATTTCAGTGATTCCTGAAGTTCCTGGGCCATGGCTTGAATTTGCAAAAGTTTTTCTGTTTGTTCATCTTTAATCTTACGAAGCTCATCCAAAATACTGTCCTTTTCTGTGACAATTTTCATATATTCCATTTCCTTTTTCTGTAAAGCAGTTTCAAGACTTTGCCTTTTTTCCTTGAAAATATTTATAGAATATAAAAAAATTGTTTGTTGATATACAGTAATGTGCAAAAGTCTTACGCAGTCAAAAATTGCTTAAAGGTAATTATCTGGGGTGTGTTTCCCAAAGACCTCTTAACGCTACATCATTAGTAATTATGCTGTTTAAGATAGAACTTACGAATGACATAACATAAGGTTTGAGGAAATGCACCCCTGGGTAGTTAGTGCATATTTACTCAGAACAAAAACACAATTTAATATTACAACATATACAAATTAAGAATAACACAATAAAATTATTTTCTCCAGAAAATTACTGATACCTTGTTGGATTGCTAGAAAAATACCACTTTAATTCCCAAACCCCTCCTCAGGGACACCTGAGCCATTCTATGTGCTTGTTAAATTTCACCTTACTTAATTCATCAATTCAATTACTTTAAAGAAGTCAATGATGTATTGATTAGCCATATGAGGTGTGCTAGTGGTCAAGTCAAAAAATAAACTGGTGTTTTGGACGGCTGCTCCAAATACATGGAGTGAGTTTAAATGGTTATAGATTTTGAAATGGTTAAGTATAACCAAATAAATGAGGCACATGTAAATCTTAGTATTCCTCTTTCTCTCTCTCTCTCTCTATATATATATAACCATTTTAGGTATACATTCCATATACTACATGCTACAAAACTATTGCTTATAAAAATGTAATATTTATAACCATTTTAGGTATACATTTCACATACAAGCTACAAAAATATTGCTTGTTTCTGAAAATTAAGGCTGAGATATAAAAAAAATATATCAACCTCACTGTCTTTTTCAGACTCTTCCATTCTCTGTAACTTTTCAAGCAGTTGCTCATGTTGTTGTTTGGAAATTTGAAGCATTTCATAATGTTGCCCTGTGAATGTATATGTGGACAGCATTATCCGTAGCATGAACAAGACAGCTCAAGAAAAAGAAAATGGTTAATCCATACTTGCTGCTTCTTGTAACTGAATGTAATCTTCTTGCTTATCCTGCAAGTTTTGAATGAACTCTTGGAGTTTGTTATCTTTGTCATTCATTTTTGCCCAAAGCATTGTGACCTTAAATGTAAAATACAAATAACTTATTTTGTTTTTCATTCAAGATTTTATATATATGTAATATACAGAAAAAAATGCCAACCTCTTCTTCTTTCATTCTGAATTCCTCTTGAAACCTTCGCTCAATATCCTCATGTTGTTTGAGTTCGTCTTTGACTACACATAGGTTTTTATAAGCAGAAAAAACGCTTTAAATGTAAAAACTAGTAGTAACTGAATTCTGTTTTTTCTTTTTGTAAAGTACTGTAATGTACAGGATGCAGTACATAAATTTGTTGTTGATATTTATGAATCTTTACAACTTACATTTTAACTTATCAGATTCAGTTTGAACACGGAGGCCCTCAAATGCACTTATCATCCTCTGAAATGAAATTTGAAATATGCTACAAAATAATTTCAGTATTGCATTATGATATATATATTTCAGATTCAAATAAATAAAGAACGAGTACCTGAATGGTTTCACTGTTTTGTACAAAGAGTTCATGGGTTTCCAGTCTTTCAGATTCAACTAGAAGAAACATTTACATTATATGTTTTTTAAAGTTGTATAGTTGGAATATAAAAAAGACTTAGAGGTAGGGATGGGGACCAGAACCCGGTACTAAACGGGCACCAGGGCAAAATTTTTAAAGACCGTATCGATAAGCTCTGACGTTAACGGTATTGCTTTCGGTAAAGCAATGTGCGATTCATGGGGAAACTCTGCCTCGCGCGTCCACACATGCGCACAAGAGCTGGTGCCGCTGTCCGATCCGTGAGCGCATATGTAAAGTTCTGTTCTGCTTATGGCTGTGTGTAATTTGTATACTGACATTAGCTGGACCCGGCCCTATCGGCGATAGTATGCGCACAAATTTAGATTTTAATGCATTGTAAGATATAAAGGCATACGTACACAATCACATGATACTTATTGTAATATCTGTTATTGGACATTATAACATGACACAGCTTGCCTGCCAGGCATATATGCAGCTTTTCATTTTATGTGATATTGTAAAGCACTTAAATTTGTGGTGGACTGAGAAGTCATTAGAAAGAATTTAAACTAACAAAAGCGATTGTGTATGTTTTTATTTTATTATAATGATTTTAGTAATACTGTAACTCCCATGTCAGAGGAATACTCAGCTTACTATGTCGATAGTATTGCATGAAAAGTTTGTTTCTACGTTCACAAATAGGATAGGGATCTTAACACATTGCTGTACAGATCGGCATGTCTGTGGCTCCTTGAGCAAGGCCCTTAACCCCCAGCTCCCTGGTTGCCAAGCTTACTCTCAGAGCAAGGACTGGGGGAGGTGAGAAGACAATTCCCCCCCAGGGATCAATAAAGTATACATAATATATAATAGTATTAACAATAAAGTTATATAACATCAGTCAGGGACCGCCTGATCTGAACTATCCTTCAAAAATTCTCAATTTCAGTTTCAAATCACTCAGTAATTTGGAGGCTTCAGTCAAACTAATGTTATAAATGTTTCCAGAAAGAAAAGGATTTTTACTTAAAACTGAAAAAGGTTTTGTTAGCACAGTGACGGGCATGTATGTAAACCCCCACCTATACCACCCCCTTGAAACACCAATAAAAATACATAGGATACATATAGTTCACTGGCTAATGCTACCTATTAATTAACTAGCCGTATTGGAAAGCTGCATTTAAAGATTTAAAGATCAACTTAGTTTTGCATTTCACATTTAATGTTAATTTGTTAAAAAGCAATGCAAATTTGTTGAAGAATAATAATACTGATTTGTTAAATAAAGCAATATTAATTATGTTGTTAATTAGATTTTTTCTTCAGAAACTACCGATAAGAATGCCGTTAAAGTACCGGACCGAAAAGCATTACCAGTAAGAGCAGTAGTACCGTTAAAATCATAACTATACCCATCCCTACATAGAGGTCCTCTAATAAATATTTTTAAATTACAATTTATACATTACTTACATAAATTCATCTTCTCCAGTGATCTCTCAAAAGCATCATTCAGGATAGTACACAGATTTTGGGTTGCATTGCTTCTGTAATGTAATTTATGATAACACAGAAGTTGCCATTTTTCATAATGCTACATGAGTATAATAAGGTGCTTTAAGGAATTATAGGTCATGAATGATCGCTGAAATTATATTAACCTGAACATGACAGCAATATTATGTTACAATTTATGTCCTGTACATACTTGTTTTTCAGCTCTGCATTTTCACACATTTGCTTCTCCAGTTTCATGCTAAGGCTTTCATTTTCAAACTATAAGATCAAAACTGAATGGTAAAATCTTCAACTTTATATTATACAAAGGGAACTGTCTTAATTGAACTTTTCAAATTGCACAAAAAAATGTACGTACCTGTAGTTCCTGAATTGCTTTGCGTTGGTTTTCAATTGTTCTTTTTTTCTCATGCAATAATTTGTCCTTCTGAGCAATTTCTGAATTTAGTTCAAGTTTCCAGCAATTTATTTTTTCAACTTCTTCAAAAAGCTTAGAACACAGGTCACTTGACGGCAAGATTTTCTAAAGTACAAATAAACAAAAAAATAAAGACAGACTGATCACCACAATCTACAGTTTTTGCTTATCAGCATGATTCAAAAATATACTCAGCTGTTCATGTTTAAACTTACCTCTTCTTTTTCCATTGGCATTACAGCAGTTTTCTTTGCTTTATCTTTGAACAAATTAATATACACTGTTAAAACTTCTCAAGTGTTTATCTAAAGCTTTGTTTAACCATAGAAATTTCAGCTATTTTACAAATGTATTATTATTTTTATTCACACAATTTTAGAGGTGTATTTTGTGTCACATAGATGCATGTTACAAATATAGTGCTTTAATAGAAATATAAATTCTGAATTGCAATTTACCTGTTTTGAAAGATTTTGAGGGAGCAACCATACTAGTATTTTGAAATGGAATGTTCAAATCTTTCTGAGGGCACATATTCAGAGTCTAAAAAAAACAAAACCATGCAACAGAATGGGAAGTACTCAGTAGAGCTATCAGGGTTGCTAACTCTCATGCATCTGGCATGACGCTTTCAGACTCTATCGTTCACACAAGAAATCTACAGCTCTGGAAAAAATTGAGACCATTCTATGTTTTACAAATCAGTCATTTGGTTTAATCGTGGTTCTTCTGGCAGAAAGCCAGAAACCTACCAGGTAGAGGGCGGAAGGGACTTTCTAATGCCAGAGATGGCTGTTAACTTATCCGACAGTTTCTCATGAATTGGAGGATGAAATCAACTGACCTTCAAAAAGAATGGGAAACATTAAGTGCTGTGAAGTGCACTGCTAGGACAGTTCGTACCAGGCTCCTAGAAGCAGGACTGAAATCCCACAAAGTAAGGAATATGCCCTTCATTAATGAGAAACAAAGAACCAGGCTGTACATTTCTTTCCAGAGCTGTATATTATTACATTATACACCTAAAATTATCTACATCAAAAGCGCCGGCGTTATTGCGAGCCCTACAGACTACTGGCAAGATAAAATACTTGTCTCAAATTGAAAATCTCACTCCAGCCAGCTGACCGAAGTTATATGTCACAATAAATCATTATTTAACTGTAGGGCTTCACTGTATAATTGATGGAGGATGAAGTTTCAAGTAGTGACATAATAGTCTAAATAAACAACACTAATAATGGCACACAAGGCAAAAACCTAAGCACAGCGTGCAAATGTAGCTGGTAGCGTCTTGGTGCAACTTAACAAGCTACCTGTACTGGCTTCATTAAGTCAGAGGTATGGGGGGTGACTTCTTGAGGTCTGACTGCAAACACTTGTCCAGTGCCAATCCTTGGCGGTACCAAGAGCTTGAAGTTAAACAGCCTTTCCTTCTCCATTCTCACATGCAATACAATACAATAAATACAAAACAAACATATAACGCACAGTTTCTTAATAAAACTACATTTACTTATCACATGAGTATGGCTAAGACGATTAACAGTTCAGAAAGACAGCACTCTACTCCAAGTAATTTGACTACAACACCTATAATTAAAATGAACGATGTGGCGGTCGATTCTACACAAATGGCTCTTGGCTGTGAAGTTAAATTAATGTAGTTTATTCATGGAAGGTCATTTCACGGGCATGAACCCCCCCTAAATATTTAATTTGCCTTAATTCATCGGCCCCAATAAACAGATCTTCGTTTCGGAAATTATCGCGTTGTACCGTTGTCATGTACAATAAAGCAGGTAAAGAAGATACACCACGAAAGGCAAACGGTCATAGTCTATTAACACGGAAGATAAATCGAGTACTGGGGCTGTTTATGTCTGTCTTTATGTTTCATATTTATTTGTTGGTACAAACGAGGTAAATAATGCGGAATAAAGTTGGCCAGCGTCCGTTACCTACCTGAGAGAAGCGCGCGCCTCGGGTTTGGCGGTTAGGTTTGGCGCGCGCGGAAGCGGGGCTCGCGGCGCGGACCGGAAACGAAGGCAGGCTATCGGTGTTACCGCGCGGCGATGTCGGGACTTGGGAGTCGTCTTATAGCTCAAAGCTTCACTAAACGACACCGGAAAAAAATAAAAACACACACATACACGTATTTTTGATTGACAGTTTCGCTTTCGCGTAACAATTCAAGGGTTACGGAAGCACCTCAAGCGCGGAAATGCCTTACCGAATAACACGTGGGACATTTACCTGGGAAATTTGACTTCGAATGGACAGTTATCCTCACTAGTAAAGCTATTCAACAGTTAACGACTTGTACTAGTAACCTAAGTCCAAGCAACTGGAAATGCAGCAGCTGAGCAGAGAACATTGAGGGGTCTATTAATTAATGGGAGAGTTCTGTCATCAGGCGAACATGGCAGCATGATCCCTAAATGGGTATTCTAGTTTAATAAATACCAACATGACGCCTACTTATATGGCTCATAGCCGGCCCAAGGCATAAGCGAACTAAGCGGCCACTGGGGCGACCCACGCCACCAGGGGGCCCCCATGAGTGCTTGAAATGTCAAGATATCTTGATTTAGGTGGTGGGGCGGGGCCCAAATCGAATTCTGCTTAGGGCCCCATAAAGGTTCCAGCCAGCCCTGGCTCATAGTATTTTTGGTCATATGCTTCAATATCAAGGTGAAAGACATACTAATTAATTGAATTAAACTGAAGAAGAAAATATACACAACACTTAATTTTCATAACATTTTATTATAGCTATGTTACTCTGAACAAATTTTCGTGAAGCTGTATGAAATACTGACTGTCATATTAAATAAACATCTTTAAATATGCATATCTGAAATTGGATACAATCCTTATTACATGTATTAGGCATTTTACATGAGATACTATAATACAGGAATGTGTCCTTTATACCAAACAAAATATATTGGACAATCTTTCATTCTGTGAGGTCCAATACATCTTTGAACAACCTTATTTTTCCTCACAGTTAAGAGTTTCCTAAACATACAATAAAACTTACACTTTTATACAAACTATTTTCAACATGAGTTAGTTACACTTATGCCCCAGTATTTTCAAAATAAACCGCTGTGCCATTTGTACTGCTAAAAATCACCATGAAAGCAGCTCTCAGGTGGTTCAACTAAGTGAAAGCCTTTATGCCCAGTGCAAGATGAATCCTTTTACAAACCTGCCATTGTCATCAACTGACTAGGCAAGCCACAGAACATAATTGACACCACAAAGATTGATAAGGCCTCTGCAGGTTGTCAGCTGTCAGCACTGACAACTCTTGCTGGTACCCCATTACCGTGACCCACAATGTGTTTCTGCAGCCTCTTCCTTTGAGGCTTCCTGGGAACATAAAGAGCAGAATCTGACACAGAAATGAAAAAGAAAAAAAAAATAATCAAGGAGATGATCTCTTTAATGGATATTAGATTATGAGTCATGGGAAAACAAACATAACTGAATCCTTGTTTTCCTGAAACTTTACAAAAGCACATGTCAACCAACATAGTTCTGTGAAGGTAAGCAAGGGAAGATGGCAGGCCCGCTTGTTGAAGTGCATCAAATACAAAGCACTGCCCAGGTGCTAGAATAATAAGGCACTTGTAACTAGCTCCTTAGCTATATACCCCTACCTGGGCAAAATGCCAGAGACAGACAAAGAAATACTGCCATTGTTTGTACACAATGGATGGGTTAAATGAGAAATTTTGTCTGATGGTCCTGATACAGTCCATTCGAGACTCTTCGATTAAGTGCAATGTGATTAACCAGGCTTCTACATGTCAGTACAAGTTTAATATTCTATTACAAAAATGTTTGAAGTCATACACAATAACATGCTTTGGAGGTTTTTATAAAAAAGGAATATTCACACTCGCACTGTTTAGAGTGGGAGTTGATAGCAGATTGGCATCGAGGGTAGTGTAGAGTCTATCATTATTTCAGAATGTTACAAGGAAATAACAAGAACCATGGGAGACAAATCTATATAGAAACATCCTGAGGTGTATGACAAAGTATCAACAGCTGTCAAAAGAATTAAGGCAACAGTACTAGTATGAGAAGGCACGCCTGTAGTATCATGAATTTTGTAGTGTTAAACTGGTAGTTTTCCTTAACTTGCCTGCTTCATTGAAATGACTAAAAATGACATGTTTTATGATCTTTGGGTTCTCAAAAACCTTATGAGGCATCTAGAATATGCAAGCATTGGCTTTGTAGAATGCAACTTCACTAACCTACATTCTAGTCTAATATTAGAAGAGTTACATTTTACAGCAGGTTTTAAAAAATTAGGAGGTGTTATGGCAGTTTCATGATCTACAAGATTATTTAATTGTTTAAATCTCAATTTAACAATGAAGATGTGTAACTGACATTTAACAGTTGGATTTAACTGAAATTTTACTGAAAATACAAAAATTAATACTTTATTCAAAATTCTGCAACAAGTTGTTTCCTGCCAGAAGCTGACCTTCATATAATTATCATACAATCAAATCCTTCAGAGCTCTGAATCAGTGAACAACACATTCCAGACTAAAATACATGGAAAGCATCTATCCATATTATGTAATGGATTTTCCAGAACTGGGTGACTGCGAGGCTGGACCATTCCAGGGACACCATCAACAGGACACCAGATCAATATAGGGCACACAATCACACACTGTGGGCAAACAGACACAAATTCCTCTAACTTTGTGTCTTTGGAGCAAAGCATGAAATCCTTCGAGAGATCATAAAACCTCCAAACATACACAGAGTGGGGATCAAACCCATCACCCTGCCGGTGTGAAGCTACCCACTGATCCATCATGCCAGCCCCATACATGGTACACATATTATATCCAAGACAATTCATCAGAATTTTAAGAGGCATAAAGAATTAATACACAGATGTAACCTTACAGCAGCAGTCTATAACCTTATGTACAAGTTGTGATGGCTACTGGGTTGTGACAGTCAAAGTTGAGCTGGGGGGGGTAGCTTTGACCAACAGATGTCTGAAATATCTAACATGACTGACTGCCTTACAGCGAGGAAAACTGGATCGTGTGAATTTAAAGTAGCATTCACAGTACAAACAGCCCATTTTGTCTGGGCATGTATACAAATACCTATTGTAACATCTACATAGCAATTTATTTTTTACTCCTGGCAAATGACTGGATCCTCAAATCAAAATGCTTGACAATTAAGACATTCTTTTTATCATGGGAAGAAATGCAAGATATGTAAAATTCTGAAATTAATGGAGAGTGGCTACCATAGCTTTTTTCCAACATAAAAAAAAAAAAAAAAGTCCCACCATATCTTTGTGGTCATGTGTCTCACGCTGAGGAAGACTGCAGCCTATCAGGGTCGTTCACAAAGTGCTCTTACCACAAAATATCACCTCTGAGAAGTTTTACAGTCATGAAACATTGGATGGAGTGGGGGGGTGCCTAATGACAGCCCCCCCCCATCTCGAAACACTACAGTACCAATACACACGTTCTCAAAATGGAAAGACCAGATTAGAAATCCGGCCTCTAGCCTAAATGCAGAAAATATGGAATATCAAACAGCATCTTCATTTGTTTTTGAGTCCTCGGCCTCTTTGAGTGGCACAGACAGGTCACTGTCGGCTAGCCTCTGCTTGGCCATGTTCCCCACGCTGAAGTCATCATCTTGACCCTCCAGTCTGGCCTTCCTCTCTTCTTCCTGCTTTTCTTTCTCTAGTAGCCGGTAGTTGATGCCCATTCCCACAAAAAGCATGATACTAGACAAAATCAGGATGATCCCACAGCCATAGTATGTGTACTTGTAGTCATTGTAAATGTCTTTAAACATACCTGTGGAAGAAGAAGAAAGGAAAACGTTATGCTCCGTACGATGCATTAGTAGTCAAATAGGTGATCAGTCCTGTGAGTTGACCAGACCAAAATGATCGTAAAGGTATCTCAAAATTGGTGCAACAGTTGGAGACCGGACAATACGAGATAAACATCTGGGTCCAGATCTAAAGCCAAACAGAGGGACCTTACAGATGAACGAGTATGGAATTAGGCCGCTCTCCGGATCACTTTCCTATCTAGGTGCCACAGGGATAAGTGGGGGGGGGCGGGGGAGTATAACACCAGGCACAGCAGTTGATTGACTCAATCTGCTGTTGTTTCTCAAATTTCGTCACTTATTAAACTCGTACTTATGCCAAGACAGGGACACTTACGACGCTTATCATTCGGAACCATTTGCAACCCATGCTGGGACTTTGACTCTTTGATTGAAGTAAATGAAGGAAAATAAGCCACCCAACCGAAGGGCACACCAGCAGGGGTTTCTGAGTGAAGGACTGTGGGGGTTTCAGCTAAGCTCAACAGCTCTAGGCCAGACCCATGAGAAACATCTCACCATAATGAAAGCAAACCTAGTACAGATTTTTTCTTTTGTTCAATAATACAAAAAAAAAAATTAAAATAAGCTCCATGTATAGTGGAGGCACACTAATGACTACTGGTATCTTGCATCCATCTCTGATATACTTTTTTTAAAACCAGCATTAGCTGAAAAGATGCTGCATGCTAAATGTGACCAGGGTCCACCGACTGATCATACTCAATGTCTATTAGTTAAGAAAATAAATTAAGGTTCCAACCAAAGCATTTAATTAAGTTCCATTACAACTTCCTGAATACTGAAACCCAAAGAGGTCCAATATGCCTTCTCAACCTGACCATGCTTTGTTAGAGGTAACAGAAACGGGGAGAAAGTGGCATTCAGCATGCCTATGTACGTTTTCTGAATTATCAATACATACTTTTATAGAAACTTCCACCTATCCTGCCACCATTAGCAAGACAATCACCAATAGGAAGACAATGCATGCATTCCCAGACTTACCCAGCAGGGGAGGCCCTAGCAACACAGGCCCACATTCCACAATGGTGACCAGGCCCACGGCGCTGGAGAAGCGTTGGGCTCCCACCAGGTCCATCAGCGTTTCAAACAGCACACAGCTCAGCCAGCCGAAAGCAAACCCGAAGAAGACAGAGTAGATCACGAAGCCAGTGTAGTCTGAGGAGAACGGTGCCAGAATGTGGCACACACCATTATAAAGGATGGACGCAGCAAAGAAATACTGCACGCGGGGCCGGACCCACGAGGTGTTGGCCACCAAGCCCATGGAAGGCCTGGCCACCATATCAACAAAGGCCAGGATGGAGAGGAGGAAGGCCGCCTTGTCTTTGGAGATGTCCTTGCTCTTGGCGAAGTTGCTGAGGAATACCAGGGGAGCAAAGAGACCAAAGAACATGACCACATTACCCAACAGGTAGAGAAGGAAGCCACGGTGGGTAAAGAGGCTGAGGTCAATGAAGCTGTTGACCCTCTGCAGCACGGTCCTCCTCCCCCTAGCGCTGCCATCAACACTAGTGCTCTCCTTCTTCACATCCTGTCCAGCTGCGTTGGGAGCGGGTTTCGGCCCAATCGGCCGCATTAGGGACCCAGCCACGCAGCAGTTCAGCAGGAGCCCACCCAGGATGAGGAAGCTGCCCCGCCAGCCAAAGTGGTCAAAGAACCAAGTGTTGAGGGGGGCCAGTGTGGACAGGAAGACGGGGCTGCCCGCCATTGCAATCCCATTGGCGATGGGCCGCCGTTTGTAGAAGTACTTGCCGATCATGGTTAGTGCTGGATTGAGGTTGAAGGCCAGTCCCAAACCTGTAACCACAGCACAGTAACTATACCAACTGTTTAATGACAATGACTGTATAATTATAAGGAACATATTTTAAAATTCATGACTTATTTAATGGTTTGACCAGCAAGAAAAATGATAACTGTTGCTCAAATTGTTGCACAACACGCCAAGGATCTGCAGTGGGGTCTTTCTTTCTTGGGGCAGGGAGCAGAGATCTGTCTCCTTTCCTAAGCAACTGCACCACGTAATAGGAACTCAAAGCAGACCCAGTAAGCAAAGCCATTGTTCCCAATTATGCCCTAGAGATGAGTCAGTATTGTCAAATATTTGAGAACATGCATAAAACCGGAAATAAATTTGAATTAAAATGAATAATAAATTAGCTTTTTAAATATAATTTAGCAGCAATATAATTAGTTGTGAATTATCCATTCTCTAATAAGTCTGTGGCTGATTCATTCTGAAGTTTACCTCTGGTGTTTCTATGAAAGCTCTGCATGTACTCCCCGAGCTAATCACAGTCATTTTCATCCTTGCACAACTCATAGGGTGGTGTGTGAGGAGTTTAACAAAAACGAGAGAGGAGGACAAAAATAGGGTCCTAGAAGCCACTTGCCCTTTGCTCTGTGGAAATACTTTGGATTCCATGAGATATTGAGCAAAAGCAAGCAATTTGTCATTTGGTGACATTAGACTAGCGATTCTGCCCGAAAGGTCCGTAGCCATTATACACGGACGCACTGCCATGAGCAGAGCAGACGCACCTCCCACCACCCCGACGCAGAAATACAAGCCCGCCACCGTGTTGCAGAAGGAGGCCGCCACCAGCCCGCAGCCGGACAGGACGCCTCCGATCATCATGATGGGCCGGCTCCCGTACTTGTTCACCAAAATACTGCTGATTGGACCTGGAGAGAAAAAAAAAAAGTGATGGAGACTTTGGGAGACGCCTGACATTGCAGCAAAGACGAGTTCCTTCATGGCAAGAGGGGGCATCAAACTTAATATCAGAAATGTGGCTAATGAATGGTGACCCCAGAAAATATCAGTGTCAGCCTTAGCAGGGCAGCTCAGGAAGACTTGGCATATAGGTTTACATTATATACACTCAGGATCATAATGTATAGTCGAAAAAATATCATTTCTTAAAATCAAATTTTAAATAACTTTGGAATAACCATTCCTCTTATTTAAATGATTGACTGTGGAGTATATACTTCAAAACAGAGTTCAAAAGTTACTAGTCATTCAGTCTGGAAGCTTTGAAGTAGTCACGCCAGCTTTAGCCTTGCAAAATAAACGTGAAAAATGCGAAAGCTGACATATGATCTTTGAAAGGTTAAACGATTTAACAGCAAAAGAGATTTTTTTTTTCCCTCCCCAGAGTATAAATATTTCTTCTGGCCACAAGAGGGCCATCTAGCTATAGGCCTGTCACCTCTAACTGGTGCTTTGTCTAGTAATGTCATTTGCCTCAGTTGTACGTCGCTTTGGACAAAAAGCGTCTGCTAAACAAAAATAAAATGTAATGCAAATTCAGTGAACCAGGGTAGGAACATAGTCTCCGAGTAACTAGGTGATAAACACCGGAGGTGGTCTGCTTAAGTTAAGTTAATTAACCTCGAAATATGCTAGGGATCTAGTATGCCACTTTGGGATGGTTTAATGTGTGTTCTTCGCCAGTTTTGGTTGCCATGGATACCTGCAGTACAAGGCTCAGCCAAATAGAATGGCTTCTGCTTGATTGTTGCCCATGAGTCACCCGTTGGTGTACATGCAAGCCAACAGGCCAGCAGTGCAGACACTTCTAACAGCACCTCTCCTCCCAAGAGTCATTCTGGGGCTTGTATGCCCATATACTGTAGGCATTGCATACAAAATATTCCTAAGTTAGCCCAGCAACACCAGCAGCACAAGTATCAACCTAGTGGCAATCTTTCACAGCTCAGATTACTATACTTGCATAGGCCGCCAACAGTACAACCATCGCAGGGGGATTTTATGATTTCTTAAAAGTATTAAGCATTATGGCTATGATGAATACAGCAGCTGACAGCAAATACTGAGGTTGAATCTGAGGCCTACAACATTCCGTCCTTGCACAGCTGAGACATCTTGTTAATGCACTCCTACATCTGGTACAAATGTACTGCTATTTCAGCGGCATTGTAATGAATACCCTTGCTTAGCTCTAGGCACACAGGTATTAAGCGCAAGAAGACACAATGAGCACATAAGTACACAAGCCACTGCTGTTGAGCACATTTACTAGTAGGCGAGACGACGCTGCTCACATTGTGTTTTTTGTCTGGAGTTTCCTAGCGTATCTGTATACAAATCCGTTGGCTTTTACAGGCATACTCATTTTTATGCAGCTAACTGTATCAGACAACGAGTGTTATTGAAGGGAATCAAGAGGGAATGTTGGGGGATGAGGGCTGGATTGGAAAGCAGATCAAGGCCACGTATCTCAAAAAGTACCACATGGTCCAGATGTGGCCTGCCAAAGGGAGTTGTGTAGGAAGACATGGATGAATCTGTGACCTTATCTATGCATGCTTACCTCGAGTTATTCATTTGTCATTTGCTGTTCAAGTAAGCCATAATATTTATAAGAAAAGAGCTAAATATGTACACTTAATTTTTGTCTTTTAAAAAAGAAACTCTTCTCAACTATAATCATATTACTTATGTTTCTTTACAAGTTTTAAGACATTCCTTTATTTTTTCTCTCCATTTGAAAGAATTCTGTTTATCCTCAGTTTGCTTGAGAAATCAATTTCTATTACTATTTGGTTGTTTAAAAAAATAAAAAAAAAAAAACGCACAAACAGGCCCAGTGTTTACAAGCAGGCAGAGTAACCTTGTGGGAGATGAACAGTAAATCATTAGCACATTACCAGATTGCACACAAATCACTGTTTTTGTGATGCTACCACAAGAGCTTCACTAGCAAGTCAATGCTGGCCACAGCGTGGCAGGACAGCGGAGGCCATCGGCTCCATGCGAGGAACGACACCGCAACCCCGGCAAATAGACACGCCCCCAGTCCAGTGGCCTTTATTTAGAAAAACTAACCAGAGAATATGGTTACTGGAGGGTCAGGTATGGGGGTGGGCATGCTCCATCGCCCTCCTAACCGCAGGAACATGAAAGAAAGAAAGCCTTGGCTAGATGTGCTGGCTGGGGCATCGGATGCGAAGCCTGGGAAGGGATGGCAGAGTCTACACGGAAAATACTGGAACAACGGAATCGAAGAACCAGTCACCAACATAAGAGATGAAGGCCATAATCCATTCATCCAGAAAAGCTCCACAATCTATCAAACAAATTTATTCTCCAATTTAAAATCTACCTAACGGCATTCATAGGCGACCACGGGCCTGCCACTAATGGCACAATCCGTTACTTGTAACTAGCATAAATCAAACTGGTTCTCCCGCTACATTCACCCACGATGAATAATGCCCTAGGCTGCTAGTTCCGGTACTGAGAAAAAGCCCTGTCTTTATGATGGAGGGAGCAACTAAAGCGGAAGCAAGCAGTTTCAGCAGACAATGATTTTCATAAAATGGCGAGCGAAAAAGATCAGAAATGGCATCAGTGAGGTCGGCTAACAGGAAAACACATGGTGCCTGCAGGGGCCGGAAACAGACGGGTGCATTTCAGATATGCAGAGACCGCAAACTGGGTGAAGATGTCGAAGGAGAAACAAAAGCGAAACAAAACTAAACAGACCTTTTGCATGGATTTAATGCTTTTACTAACTGTTCCCCCTAAAACCCCAAACACTTTCTTCTATTATACGCCGACTTTGAACTTGAGTATTGCACCACATTGTACAATTCCCAAGAGACATTTGGCCTTGCAGTTCATGGTGTACCCAGGTTGTAATCCTCCCCCAGTTTGATGTGTGACAAAGCTGCCAGAATTGCACAAGATCCACGACAAACGTCATGCTGTCCATAGTGCCGTCATAACCTGAACTCAGAGGGCAGAGGGCATGCTTAGTGACAAACCCATTGCAAAATGAGCCACTGTTATCACTTCCTGGGCTTAGCAAAGCCAACAAAAAAATATATATGTCAGTCATTGTGAGGTGTGTTCTCCTGCATGTGTGTGTGTGTGTGTGTGTGTGTGTTTGCACAGATCACATTTGAGGACCAAAAAGTATAGTTAAACCTGAAATGTCTCTACTATCCTTTCACGTCCCCATTTGGATAACCTAATTTTTATAAATATCTGTGCATGCAAATCAAAAAAGTATTTGGGTTGGTTACGTATGGTTAAGGTTAGGGCTGGGTAGGGGTTAAGGGTGTTGTGATTGGCATTAGGCTTTTTCCCCATAGAAATGAATGGAAGATCCCCATTTAGATAGGTACGCGAGTCTGTGTGTGTGTGTGTGTGTGTGTGTGTGTGTGTGTGTGTACACGCGTATGTGGGGGGGCTTAAATAACCAATGGCATTCAGGAACGTGCCACCAGGGAAGTATTGCAAGCTAAACAGTACTGGTGTAGCTGTAACACATAATAAACCATAGAGTGCCAACACTCCACGGATGTGTTACCCTTGGGGGGGATTAAGCACAATCCCGGCACAGGAGCAGCCGATATCCTGCTTACTGGAAGCACAGCAGCTGACACTGCAGTGATCCAGGTTGTGCTGGAGTGTGTCTATTCTCACCTCAGACAATGGAACATGGACTTCCTCCTGCATTTTTGCCCTTGCGTCTGAACGAAAGTTCGTTGTTGCAACAATCTAATCCCCGAAAGGGGGGGGGGGGGGTAAATGAATAAGCACCATGTAAAAGACAGGAATCATTCTGCTGACTCAGCTGTTGTGGAACGACTGAGCACAGCCACAAAATCCTCTATACGTGCGGAACGGCGCGGCGTCTGGGGTCACAGATTGTTCCGCTGGCTGCCCATGTGGGCAGGTTCCATTCTTAAAGCACCAGTACTTCCGTCACGGGCCCAAAGTAGGCTGGAGCCACAGAGGATGATTATTCATGATGGATCGGCCGTCCGACATCTGCAGAGCCTCATGTCATTTCGTCTATGGATACAGGCCCTGCGGCTGGACCCTGGGCTGAGAACTTCATCTCGCATCTCTATAGGAGTGCAGAGACGGTTATAAAAAGTGCTGCCGTCAGCAAACAGCCCTGCAGATGGGACGCTGAAACACTAAGAAAAGTAGGTAGCTGCAGGTAGCTGGTAGGGCACTAGCATTTCACAAGTGAGAGGGAGGAGCAGCTCGTGACAGTCTAGCACCACTGCATGGCTTTTTGATGCTATAGGTTTCTCCTCCCACAGCCTACACGCGCGCACACACACAAAGACACACACACCACAAATACAAAAACAAGACCACACTCTCGCTTAGCCAGGGTTAACGTTCATGTTTACCACTTGCAAGAACCGGAACAAACAAAACACTTAAACTAGATTGTGGCAGATTAAACTTCATTATTCAAATCCACACAAGATTACTAGCTCTAATACAGGCATACCATAAAACACACACACAAAAAAACGTGTTTTTGGCAAGGACAGAGAAATGTGGAAGCTTTATTTCCATTTATGGAAGTCACCCCCTTCACATACCTCCAATCAAAAAAAAAAATGCAATTCTGTCTGACTGTTTAGAAAACTAGCTTTTCCCGAAGTAAATTCTTTAGACAATCTAAACAAATGACTTAAAGTTGACCTCGCTTTCTAAATATGTGCTTCTGCCAGAGCAAAATCGCTGACAGGACCCCACTAACATTTTCGTTCAAGCTTTCAATACGAGCCTATTTAAGGAGGAGACACTCTACCTAGGGAGATAAGCTTGTGCCACAAAGGACCCTTTTTGTTTGAAATATTAAGTAAAGCGGAAGGCTCAGAGGGGCAATCTCTGCAAAAGCTTACTGTTCAGGGCACGGAGTATCAGATTGGGGTCAAAAGTTTCTAAGACCAGCTTAAAATAAGTAAGACACTGACTATTGCCGTGTGTAAAAAAAAAATGGGCAGAGGAAGCAATACATTAAGTCAACGTCTCTAAATGTGGTGTGCATCTCAACACACTTCCATTAATTTCCCTCTGCCAAATATAGCTCATAACTGTAGGAGTCTCCCTTCTCTCTTCTGAAAGTCAGGAATGGTTTTGTTTGGATCACAGAATTCTGCTCCGTCTGCCTGCTGCATTGCATATCATGCTGTTCCCTGTGGTCCTGTCCATTCATCAGTTGTCTGCTGTATTAGCCTACCAGGCTTTAGGGAACTTTGAAGAGGACCTGTTGTTTTCATTTGACCCAGACGGAGTAGACGGCAGCAGAGTGCCTCCAGGGCTGGGAATTCCACGCCTAGCTCAGCTCCGGGTGTATGGAATTTGCACGTTCCCCCATCTGTCATGCAGGTTTTATACCATGGTCAACATTCAAAATTGCCTGTAGTGTGTGACGCCCTCAGTGTGTAAATGTGCCCTACAAATGACTGACATCCCATGTGGGGTATGACCCTGCCTGGTACCCAGTCCCGCCTAGCAAAGGCACAAGGCCTCTGCCCTGGACATCCAGGAAAAGTGTTTGGAACAAAAGGCACTGACTTGGATATGGACAGTAGGGACATGTCCCTACCAATACTGTAGGAATACAGTAGGAATACAGTGTATGTTTAGGGGGGAGGCGGGTTCAGGGCTGAGTTGATCCCTCAGTGTTGAAACCAAATCTACACCCTTGGTTTGGAAGATGGATGGACAGACAGTCAGCTCGGCTTGATGTTCACTGCCTGCGTCCAAATTAAGGTACTGCATCCAAATGAAGCTGCATTCAAAGACTGAACGCATCATGGGATGGGGGGTGGTTGGGGAGCCCAAGATGTTTTTTGTCAACAGTTTATCCACATCTAGATCATGAGAATAAATCACGGCTATACCAGAGCAATTAAGTGCCACAGTACAACAAACCAACAAAGCTGCAGCAGTCTGGTAATCAACAACCTTGAGCCAAGGCAGTAATACTGCTTACCCCTGAAGACAAGGCTCTGTGCTGGCAAACTGCAGATAAAGAAAACGGAAAATGAATCTACCCAGTTACACAAAACAAAGGAGCCACCTGACACAGAGATGGGGAGCCTTTTGACGGTGTTCTTTCTTTTTAGGCCAACCTTATTGCAACTGAACCAGTTTTGTGTAATCAGATATCAGCCATGACTGTTGGAAGCTGCTTAAAGTAGCTCGGACACCCCCAAAGCAAGTCATGATGATGTAATGTGACTCTGACCCCCACCCCCCTGCCGGGCGGCCCACTCACCCCCGCCGTACATGACGGCCAACATGATGGACGAAATCCACGACACCTGGCTGCTAGTGGCACCGAAGATGACCTCAATCTCCTTGAAGAAGACGGTGATGGACTTGGGGAAGGCATAGGAGAAGCCGATGGAGATGAAGGCTCCCACCACCACAGCCCAGCCCCAACCCCCCTCGGGAGGCGTGTACCCCACAGGTCCTCCTACAGCAGCCGGCATGGCTGCTCTCGTCGGCTCTGATGGGCTTCCTGCAGGAGGAATACCAAGCGGTACGCTTATTAAGGACCTGCACCTCAGACTCCATCTGAAGCACCTTTGCACCCTTCAGCTAGCAACAAGCAGGCTGTGGGTGCAGTCGACTCCCGATCCCGTCCCACTCAGTGCCCTGCTACTTTGACCAAGGCACTTGACCCGAATTGCTGAAGCAGAAAATCTCCTTGTATTAAACGAGTAAATTTCAAGCTGGTTCGGCAGAAGTGTTGGCTAAGCAACAAAATATTAAATACAAAAATAACCGGAGGCCAAAGGCAGATACAAACCTGCTGACTGGCAGCAGATTAGATACAGTGTGTGTTTCAAACAGTTTGTCATTTTCACTGTGCTACAGCATCACCTTACAAGAGCCCAGGGACAGCCAATGGGCAGACAAGTTCTTACTACTACATGCATTGCTTGTGCACTTAATGGCCAAACATTTTCCTTATCCTTGGAATTATTTAATACAAACTGGAGGATATACCATGTTTCCCCATGTATAAAACTGGGTGCGTCTCATACCATGCTACGGCGGTCGCTGCTAATAGTTTTTGCACTTGTCACATTAGGTTACGCTTTGCCACATTTTGCCTAGAATTGGCTCAGGAAAAAGTTTGTACAGCGCTGAATTCAAGTTAAAAGTGATCCAGTTTGCAAAAGTGAATGGAAATCGTGCTGCTGAATGTTGAAAACTGAATAAATATGAACGAATAATGAATAAAACTTGAATTGAATAACTATGTAATAATTTTTTCTCCCCAAATTTCGGATCCCAAAATCAAGGTGCGTCTTGTACATGGGAAAATACAGTTGGTGATCAGTATGGGGTCCTGGTGAGCCCAGGAAGCACAGAGACACCCTGGACAGGATGTCAGCCCATCACTGGACACACACTCATTTGCAGACTACAGTCAACTTTTGGACGCCAATTCACCAACCTGAATATTCGGGGACTGCAGGAGGAACCTGCCTAAGACATGGGGATAACACACACACACACACACACACACACATGCTCGCACATGCACACGCACATACATGCGCGCGCTGGAAGGGGGGACCCGGGGCCGTGAGGCCGCTGAACCACCATTGGCACTCGTCATGGAAACGGCTGATCCATCTTCACTCCCCTTTCACACAAATCCAAGGTCAACGGCCGACCTTCAGCCAAGGTCATGTATCATGGGGCACTCTCTAGTGTGACATTCGGGACGGCTCTGATGCAGACATGAAGCCGAGGGAAAAACCTGGATGGGTAGGCACTGGCTTCTGTCGCACGACGCGGCGGTTTTGTTTTGGTCGCCTACGGGTCTCACACTTCCAGTTGTATCAGAAAAAACTGCGGCAAAAAAATGCAACATTTTTTTCCACCCATTTTTCACTCCCTGCTCCATATATAACAAGCATGTGTGGATTCTTGGCAGAGGGAATTTTCCAGCAGGGATATGACACTTTTAAAGAAAAACATTCTCTGCAACTACTAAAATAAAGAATTTGCATATAGCTCGTCATTGATTGTTAGTGAGAGATTACCATGAGCTAACATCTCATGATTAAAGTGTTCAGGATTAAGTGTTCAGGATTAAGGATCAAGGATCAAGGTTCAGGATCAAATCCTAACATATCCACCCAGGTAAGATGTTTATGCGTTTTATGTTTGAAATATTGCATTACAGAGACAACAAGGTAGACATATACCCACTGATGGGACAAGATGAGCATCTCAGGAAATATTCTGCTATTCCATCTCCCCCCCGCCCACACTAAAACATTAGAGGGGGGCCTGCTTAGAAACAGCATTAGTGCTAAGAAACAGTTCACATTGGATAACCCTGACAATGGAATGCACTAAGGTCAATGTTCAGCTAAAAATTACCTTATTAAATATTAA
Organism: Petrocephalus sullivani; assembly: GCA_026780845.1. Classification (NCBI taxonomy): domain Eukaryota; kingdom Metazoa; phylum Chordata; class Actinopteri; order Osteoglossiformes; family Mormyridae; genus Petrocephalus; species Petrocephalus sullivani. Next base: position 25,080,086 of record JAODKM010000118.1, read on the forward strand.
GCCCAGAAACACACAGGAACACAGTTAAACACGATGTAATTGTTAACCTACAAGAGAGTGCAATAAATGTGGCAGAAAAACAACATGATGTTAAGTCAATGATGTGGTGGCATGGGTCAAATCAAAGTTACCCCCCCAAACCTCGCCTGAAAGACAGCTTTGGACCACGGCGCCGATTCAGGGGCACGGAGATGTCGACAGAGCCTCACGGCGGGGGGGGGGGGCTTATTTGCAAAAGCCTAATATGTTTTTGGTCAGGAGTCAGAGCAGTGAGAAGAAAGCGAGATGTTTCTGCTCTGGGCAAAGACAGCGATATAAAACGCTGATGACTAATCTGCGTACCGAGCGGCCAGCCGATAGACAACCTATGACAAAGACATAGGAGATAAAAAACCAAGGCATCTGTATGTATATGGGCACCAATGCACCCCGAGATCAGCCCGTCAGTAGTATTTAATTAATATTTCATTTCAGAGCAAGCATGAGGATCAGACTGAGCTAGGAAGTGAGAGAAATACCACAGAGACTGAGCCTTTGGTGGTCACACGCCCCCAGAACAGGGCTGAAAAACATGTCTGACAGGAACAAGGAAGAAATTAGGGACACCCTCATTCTTTACCAAGTCCACTGCTCCAGGTTTACTTTGGCTGAGCAGGATGACCAGCATCAAACTAACATAAAAGAGACATCGCCTGGCCAATCTTAAGGGCCTTTTTAACGGCTAGACCAGACTACAATATCAACAGTTAAAGCCTGCCACATGAAAGCCTTAGCCTGGAAGATCTAAGGACCTCCCAGCCCACCGTGGTTTATCCTCCCAGCAGGAGAGACGTTCTTGCTGCGAAACGCAGCCTAATGTACCGTAACAGTTCCCATACGTTTTCAGCAGACCTGCCAGCTCTTAGGCAATACATATTAACACCTGCACAGGTACGGAAAGAGCATACGGACTGTTTTCTGCTCCCCAAAATATAATATATATCAAAAGCTATTGTTAAAAAACTTATCTGCAGACTGCCAACAATCAGAATTCAATAAATTAATAATTTAATTCCCACCAAACCAACAGTGAGACCATAACATGAGCAAAATTTCAAGTTTAAGTGAGCCAGTGGAAGAGTTTTATACAGTCTTCAGCTGAGACGAGAAACTGGATGAACTGTAGCTGCTGGGGGCGAGAGACGGCGACTTTTCTACATCCTCCGTCCGATGCTTTCCCGAGACACGGCTGTGCGGACTTAAACCGTACTACAGCCCGCTGGCTTCCAACTTCTGCGTGAGGACCACAACCCGGAACTTTCCGGAAAAGCAAAGGGCGGCGCAATGCGTTTTTAAGTAAACAGCAGCGGGTGCACTGACGTGTCAGTGATGCTTCAGCGCTGCTCCTCTGACCTGGAATCATTTTTCATAAACCATAAACCCTTCCACTCCCCTCGCGAGTCTGCGTCATTCATTCGAGTCAGAGTTTACATCCCACCCCAGGCGAGGAGCTGCACTGGGCCACGCTGACCACTTCATGGTGCATCTAATACCCACATACAGGCAGAAATTAAAGCTGAAGAAACCTATTCAACCATAAAGATGTGGAATAACGAGGCTGTGGAGTTCACAGTCATCTTCAACACCTCACTGGAGTCATGCCATGTGCCAGCCTGCTTCAAGACTTCGACCATCATCCCTGTGCCCAAAAACCCCAAGATCTCAGGATTAAAATGACTGTAGACCCATCGCCCTGACGGCTATAGTTATGAAGTCCTTAGAGCACCATGTTCTCCCCTACCTCAAAGCCATCACTGACCCCCTGCAGGACCCCATGCAATTCGCCTACAGAGCCAAAAGATCTGTAGATGATGCTGTCAACATGGCCCTTCATTTCATCCTCCAGCACCTGGACTCCACAGCATCCTATGCAAGACTCCCTTCTGTGGATTTCAGCTCCGCCTTCAACACCATCATCCCTGCCGTTCTGCAAGACAAGCTCTCCCTGCTGTGCGCGCCTGACTCCACCTGCAGATGCATTACAGACTTCCTGACAGGAAGCAAAATGTGAAGATGGGGAAACACGTCTGTGTCTCCCAGACTATCAGCACTGGATCTCCACAGGCCGCATCCTTTCTCCCCTCTTGTTCTCCCTGTATACAGTACCAACAGCTGCACCTCCACCCATCAGTCTGTCAAGCTCCTGAAATTCAGACGACACCAGCCCCATCGGACTCATCTCTGACGGGGACGAGTCTGCCTACAGACAGGAGATCAGCCACCTGGTGTTCTGGTGCAAAAGGAACAACTTGGAGTTCAACGCCCTGAAGACAGTGGTAATGATCGTGGACTTCAGTTGATGCCCTGCCCCTCTGCCCCCCTGCCCCCCCATCACCCCACACCTCCACCAGGAGAATATCTGCTATCTCACCAAGAAAGCACAACAGAGGATGTTCTCCCTGAGGCAATTGAAGAAGTTCAATCTGCCACACACAACGACGGTGAACTTCTACACTGGTATCACAGAATCCATCATCACCACCTACACTGCCACTGCAAAGGACAAAAACGAACTGCAGCACATCATTCGCTCCGCTGAGAAGATCGGCTGCAGCCTTCCATCTCTACAGGACTGGTACGAGTCCAGGCCCTTAAAAAGCGCAAGGGGGATTTTGGACGACCACTCTCACCCTAGACACAAACTCTTTCAGAGTCTCCCCCTCAGAAGGTTGCGGTCCAACAGAAACAAAACCTCATGCCATAAGGCCAGTTTTTTCCCTGCGGAAGCCAGCCTCATCGAGAAGGCCAGAGAAGCAGACTCTTAACCCCCACCCGGTACTGTGATTTTGCACACCTTTATAGTTATGCCATGCCTCTTAGTGTGAATTTTGCACTAAACAGAAACCGTTTAGTTTAAACCAGCAAAGCAAATTCCTTGTATGTGACTACATACTTGGTGATAAACATGATTCCGAAGTAATAAGTGCCATTTATAAAGCTGGGTAACTGGTGGTCTAGCTTGAGCTACTTAGGGCAAATACTGATGAAAAATTCTGTTGACAAAACACAACAACAGTTTCCCGAGTTTACTTCACCTTTAACACAGTTACCCAAATTAAACAGTTTGAGCAGAGGAGTTATCGAGGGGCACCGGTGTCAGCAATGACACACTCTCGCTGCTGGCACAGAAGTTGGACAGAAGGCAGGGAGGTGGGATTAAGTAAGCTCTGCCTTGGATAAACATGGCGCAGTAAAGCGGGCTGTGCTGCCGAGTTAGAAGATCAAGGGCTGTGAGAAGGTGGAAGGTTAGAGCAACTCAGAGAGGTTCAGGAATGGCTATACGGGGGACGCTCACAGCTGTTCTGCTGGACTTGGGGAGGATGTGGCGGTCTGCAGATGTCGAGAGATATCCATTTCAGCCTTCATCCAGTGAAAGCCACAAGCTCAAGCCCCAAGCCCAAGCCCCAAGCCCCCTCATCAGATACAAGTGCTAGAGGGTCTTAAAAATGACAGTGCTAGTGTAAAATGAACCAAAAGAGGGAGCAGTTGAGCAGAGTAACTGCCGCATATTTCATGGTAACCACAGTATTAAGGACAGGATTAGAACAACATGAGGTAACCGATGGGGTTCTTTCAAGCCACATTGTCTGGTATGGGCAGCCTTTATGTAGCAGTCATTAGGTCAGACATTTGCTCTGCATGGTCGTACTGGAATACGCGACCATTTCACAGGTCCAGTCACTCTGCTGAGAAAGCACAATTATCTCATGATGCTGCCATGTCCCAAAACACCTCAAACACACCACGAAGTAGCGATTAATACACAACAAGTTGTGCATTATGCAATTTATACAATTCAACATATATAAATTTATTTTTTTTCCAGCCATTGTTTTATTAACTTTACGCGCTTGCTGCATTATGGGTGAAGCACAGAATGAAAGGTAGGTTTCCACCTCATTCATCCCTCACAAAGGGCCAGAAGAATTACTTGGAAATGCATCTTCTCCCTAAACCCACTCTTTGTGTACAATTCATTTGCTGGTACAGTATAAACTTTGAAATGGCCAATGAGGGCACCCAATATGTTTAGTGAGACTGCAGGAGAAACCGTTTGGGCCCTGGGAGTTTACATACTAGTGACGGCGCCTTTTCTCCTCTGTTTATAACTACTCTTCATTTTCTTGAGAACATGCACCGAATTTACTTTATCCACTGAGCTCCAACTGGACTCTATTCGCTGAAGCGAAGGACAGTACACATATTGAAAGACAATTTATTCTTTTGTCCAATTACATATTTGCAAAGTTCAGCTAAAGGCAGTAGACCTGGTTCTTTTTGGCAACTCTTTGAAATCATATGGGGGCAGCTTAGCGACCAGTAGGAAAAATAACAGTATTGCTTCCATATTCAACCAAGCATGACCCCCCCCCATGTGACTTTAGTGTAGGTCATATAAAAACACCTGTAAATGCAGGTGAACCGCTGAAGAGCATGCGGCGAGTTGGAAAACCTGAATACTTTGGAGAGCATGTGACTTTCTGAGAACACTGTACCAAATCTGTGCATCAGAATGGAAAGCCGAAATCTGTGAGCTGAATAACTAGATGTACTTAATTAGCAACTAGCGAACATGAAAGCCTATGTGAAAGAATGCCACACAATGCACATTCTTCTTTGAGCGAAAAAATATACACTCAGCTATTATGGCTCAAGGTTTAAATAATAATAAAATATTCTCTTTGTGCGGACTGTCTAGCTGAGAGCTGGGAGGGAGGGAGAGAGAGAGTGTGGACTGTCTAGGGGCCCCCCAGGACCGGATTGGGAAATGCTGCTCCACTGGATAAGGGGGCAATTAATGATGAATAGATATTTTCTTCAGACAATCATGCCTGACCTTATGCATGAGGCACCAGGCACTGGCATCTGTAACATGCTGATGATATCAGAATGAACTGCACTGCACCACCATTTCCAAAACCATTACCAAAAGCAGCAAACGGTCAATGAAGGACCAATAAGGTCAAAGAAGGAAGTCTTAAAAGCAGAAGTGTTGTGTACCTCAGAAATTATGGTTCAACTTAAGAGCATGAAACATATGCAGAGTTGTATATTACCATACTACTTATACATAGTAAATAATATATGTCTTACAATAAAGGCCAAAATAATGCCTCCTTTATCAAACCTTAGAATTCTTGACCAGGAGTTCCCGAAGTGGAGGTTGGGACCCCCACTTTGTTACAAGAATTCCCAGAGTAGAGTTTGGTTCATAAAAAATCGATTAACTGTTAATAAGCAGTCGTAGCTACTTATTGCAGGCCACTGAATGGTCTCCGTTTCTCCTTACTGGTTCCGAATCAAGAACAGAACAAAATTTGTAATGTATGGGAAAATGTTACGAGTTTGAATATGTGGGTCTCCTTTTGTAGAAGCCAGAGGACCACATGCTCTCTTGCTCTGAACCAGAAGTAACTGGCTCCAAATCTTATTTAGACAGAGCTGGGAGCTTTGCTGGGGGCTCAGCCTGGTCACTGCTCCCTGAGCACGGGGCTTAGCCCTCGGTTCGGAGTCTACTTTCCGGGTTTGTGGGCCTCGCTTTAATCTGCTGGCGTTTATCGCCGGGTTTTGCTCAGGCTCCCGTGTGCCGGCTTCTTTCGGGGTTTGCTTTTAGTTGGTCCTCGTCTTGTTTTAAGTTTGCCACCGTCGTTTTCCGGCCCCGTCGCGCGGTTCCCCCGGCGCTTGGCACTTGACTGCGTCTCACGCACCCCAATATGATGCCACCCATGCAGTCTTCAGTCCAGAGTCTCACTAGTTACCCATTTTACTATGGTATATGGTGTCTTGGTTTCAGGGACCACATGGGCGAAAAACTGATGATGTCAAAGGGTGTTTTCACACTTGGCTCTTTTCAGCAGACTGAAGTGGACTGAATGCGTGTTTCCCACACATAACGAGCCATGTGTGAATGGGCCAAATTAACTCAGACCCACAAAAAAACGACCAAACCCAGACAGTCTGAGAACGACTAATTTTCAGCCTACTTCCAGGTTCCTTTGCTGACAGTGTGTGAACAGAAAGGGCACCGAGCTCGCCGGCTTCCACACAGTTCTGATGTCAAAACAACTGTCAGTTATGGATACTCAAGATATATTTCTCTAATTTATAGAGCAGGGAAATTTATCACCTTAAATGCAGTATTGTTATCCAAAAGGGAGAACAGTACGAGCCCAGACTGTATTAGGAACCTATAATACTGATTCCCGGTTGTGAACAATGTCAGTGTTTTGGTTGGGACGTTTCACAGAATCCCAGAATTCAGTCCTAATAACCAAAAGCATTCGGCTGATGTTACCTCCTATACTTGGTTTCCAGATGGAGGCATGCATAGGATAAAAATATTGCAATCTGTAATATGTATTTTGCTGAAAGCTTATACTTTAAAATCTTAAGATCTTTCATGTTTTGAAGTCAATTTTCAGTGGATGTCATGTTTCTGTTTTTAGAGCCATTTGCCAAATAAGTTTAAGTTTTTAGCTTTATCAGAGTTGAATTCCTGTGAACATACGGTATATACCATAAAATCCCCAAGGTGTGAGATTTATAAAGAAACAAACAGATTACATATAATACTAGGACTGCAAGTAACGATTATTTTTGATAAAAATTGATTAATCTGTTGGTTATTTTATTTATTTTCAATTAAAATCAATGTTATATATGACATAGTGAGTTACACAATAATAGCATGACCCAACAAATCGATAATTAAATTCATTGCCAACACTTTTAATGATCGATTCTATCGATTTGTTGTTGCAGCCTTATATAATACCCTGTTTTCTGAAAGCATTGAAATACAGCTCGCACTTGTGTACATCACAAGTTAAACTAAACAAACTTAACGTCTTGCCGAGGAAGAAATGACCCATGATCAGGTCAGTGTCCATAAGGACCAAGAGTGAATGCGAAATGGACTAAGACCACATTAAAGCTGAAGTGCACCAGAAAGTGAATCGAATGCTTCTGCAAGGAAGTGGGCAAAGTGGATCAAAAGAGAGCAGAGTTCCATTTCTCTTGGACCACTTAAAAGTGGACTGAGTTTGGTTTGTTTAAAAGGGACTATGTGACAACACCTTTAGTTTGGGATGCCCAAACCTGAACTTGATTGTGGGTCAACAGAGCACTTGGAGTCCTGGTCACGGCAGTGCAGCCTCAGTATGATGCTAGTCAATGTCATGTCAGTTTGGATACAATGAGATCACCAGCATGGCTCCCCAATGTCCATCTATCTTCTACACCCACATGTTCTTTGCAGGGTTCCAGGGGTCCAGAGCCTACCCAGGAAGCTACAGGTGCAAGGCAGGGAATGCCCCAGGAGGGGGCGCCAACCCACCACAGGGCATACGCCATCCACACACACACACACGCCTATGGACAATTTCACACCTCCAATCCACCTTAGCATGTTTCAGACTACGCGAGTACTGTGGTACCCAGAAGAAACCTGACTATGTACACTCTACTAATTAAAATGTTAAAACGTTATAATGCTGGAAGCCTAAATTTTCAGCATTTTGTCCAATCATAGACATCATAAACATTTAAAAGACACACTGTTAGTACTTTGTTACTTTTTCCGCCAATTCTGATACATATCGTTAAATACATATTAATATGACATATCCCAGTTTCTGAAACAGGCAGAATGTTTTATGTCCATTTGTACAGGAGTGATATAAGCATTCAAATTACATCCTGAGCTGATGTTACCGGCTAGTTGTAGGCCAACAGATCGTACAAAAACAAGGGGGTCTATTGTATGCCCAAAAATCAGAAATATCATCAGTCCTGCAGGAAGCTGCTTTGTAGGCCTCTACAACCTTCTTGGACTCTTCAAAGCAACCATAAGAGCTGTAGAACTACACATGACAAACTAATCTTGGCTTCACTTACAACTAACTGCAGGACCTCTGGCAGGTTCTCCTTCAAATCCTGGGAGCATTCATTAATATCTATTGTTCAAAGACATTGATTAACTTGGTTCCACAACTCATGATTTACTCCCTCAATTCCACCAGACTTCTCCTTCATATTGCATAAGATCTAAAGTGAGGTCCCTCAATGACCCAATAATGCTCTCTAACCTTTAAAATGCTTATTTTTCCAACAAGATAAATGCTACGCTACCCAGACTCAACTCAAACTCTGCTGTAGTGATTAACCACAAAAAAAAACACATCTGAACATGAATCAATACTGAACGCAGTGCCCAAGGACTCAGACAATTCATTATACTGCCTTTCAGACTCACCCCTCCCATATGAAACAGTTTTACTTCATTAAAAATGCTCTAGTCCAAATTCATTCTGAACTTTCAGCAGTACAGGGGTGCAGCAATACATGCTGCTGAAGTAACAAGCAAGAGGACGTCACTTAACGGTCAGGTGGGGTGGAACTGTTGGGCATATATCCTATCTGAGCATCCCATTATGTTGTCTTGTAAATGTCAGCCACCCAGAATATTCTAACTGCTTTGCACAGAGGAAACAATGTACTTGCAATAAACAAGGTCACGGAAGATATAAAGCAAGGTGCATGGCAGAAATTTGTTACACAGCCCAGGAAAGAAACGATCAAATGTTACTTGTTATAAAAGCAGGAGGCAATTTGCTTATTCTCACCTTTGTCACGGATGTGGAACTTTTCCCGCAGAAATTAAAACCATGCTACTGCAATCAATCACAGCTGGCAAGCAGTTGGGCCAAACGGTCGAATGGCCTGACAGCTGGGTCTTTGGAAGTTTGCCCAAGAAATTCCCGGGGATCAAGGCTACCATTTGGATTCTCACACAAGGAAAGGGTGGGATGGGGGGTAAGAACAGTTCCTCAAAAGACCGGTGGTGCGATAAACTGGACGGGGTGTCCTAGAGAAATGGATTCATAAACCAAAGTGTACCTGCTGCTGAGTGGGCCTGGGAACAGAACACAGTGAGATTTGCAGGGATTGGTCAACCAGTGGCACTTTGCTAGAGCAGGAAGTCTCTTCAAAGCAGAAATCAATGCGGGCATTCACAGCCCTGCCGGAGACAAGCACGGCTCCAGGGAAGGTGGGGGGAGGGAGAGGGCACCTGACCTACATACGACAAGGAAAAAGCCATGATCCACCTCCCTACTGACAACATGGAGAGGAGGGAAGAGGCTGGCCAGACACTGCAAGGGACTCAGATCCAGGCTTCAACAATCTGACCACTGTGATTGGTGGACAGTTTTTGGCAGCCTTTAGGGAACCTCATCCCGTGTTCACCCGGATAATGCAAGACAGATGTGACACTCGACAAAGCATGCAGATGCACTTTAGACCCTTCTAAAGTCATTCACGGCATCGTTCACAGAAACAAAACATCTACGCTGGTCAGACGTGGTGACCAAGTGACCTGGAAAGCAAACAGCAGTCATTGTCACTTGTTTTTGCAATTGTACACATGGCACAGAATATGGAAAAATTACAATTGAACCAGCTTCAAAAATGAACATAGCTGGAAAAATCTAATGTTTAAGCTTCTGGCTGTAAAGCACACAACCAAGAGCCCAAAAAGGCAAAGCTGCTGAATAAATTTCGTGTTTTTTGTTTTTCTTTTGCATGCAGCGGCACAAAGCTTTCATTTATCCAGCTAGGCGGTCGAATCTATGGGCGGATTCTCGCGTGGGTAAAACAAATTGATTAGACAGCTTCATGGACACAAAAGCTAATATGATAATGATCTGGCAGCATTTTCCAATGCTGAAATGTGCAGCCCCCCATCTCTGACCCGATTTCAATTCACCAGGAAGCACAACTACAATGTGGTTTAGCTGTACACTCGTCATCGTTGTCATTTCTGGTAGGGCTGAAGGACATCACATCACAATAATCACCAGGGCATTAGATAATGGGTCAATCACCTGACCGGACACCAGCTCTTCAGTACAAAACAGACGTTTACTTACGTACACCGATAAGTTGATAGACAGATTAGTAGTGCGGCTTAAATATTAATGAGATACATATTGTTCTAATAGTCACCTTCCTATGTGGCAAATGGCCGTTTTAATAGTTTATAGTCACTAACCTTCACAAAGCATTTTGGCTCTAATTCTGCCATCTCGGGGTCCCGACGTAAATATTTCATGCAGACGGCCAGACAAGGTCAGAAACTACATCAAAAATAACTGCATAATTGCAGAAAAACAACAAAAATGGACGCAAAAAAAATTAAAACATGCCCTTCTACCAAAAGACCACTCTCCGATTGGCGAGGATCACAACGAAGATGGGAACCATCCAATTCCGTCTCGCTCTATACAGCTGTAATAGTTTTCGGTGCATTCCACAGAAACATATTGAACACGCTGGATATTTCATGAAACCATAGCCTTCTACCCTACGATACTGTTAGGGGTCATGACCCATAATCAGGAAATCACTGACACATGCACGCAGCAGATACTCTAGCAGTACCAGAAGTGCACCTCGTCCACCACAGATGCCTTCAGTTATTCCTACGAGTGTAGGAGCAAACAGCCAGTGAACAAAACAAAAAAAAATCTAATACCCTTTACCCAAAATGCATCTGGATGCAACTTCATAAAATTTCCGGCTTTCTGCACTTGATGGGAATGGGCTTCCCATGAATAATCCATGCAGCAGAGTTGGATTTTACGCAAGTTGCATAGAAATATTCCAGTTTTACAAAGCAAGCTGGAAAATTTTAACACCTCCTACAGACATTACACATTTACATTATTACCCACCAGTCAACAAGTAGATAGGTAACATTTTTCTAAAGCAAAGAAGAAAAAAAAAAAAACCTTAAACATTTTATATATTCCCACCTGCCATTAAAAAAAAAAAAAAAAACATATCAAAAAATATATCAAATGGTCATCAAAAGGGGAAGGTAGTGGACATTACCATTTCACATCTACAGGGTCTGGGGTTCAAATTCTCCTTCCATGTTCTCCCCATGCATTTCAGTTCCCCCCCACTAGCATGGTGCCTCTACAGGTTCCCTGAATCTTCATAATGTTTCCCTTCTAGCCACTAAATAGTCTAATTAGAAGCTGTCCGCCCAGTACTGCCAGCTGCTTACACTTCTACCTGGGCATTCATTAGAGGCGCAGCCTAGCTACACTTCTACCTGGGCATTCATTAGAGGCGCAGCCT
>JAODKM010000118.1:25112533-25123221 GCA_026780845.1 Petrocephalus sullivani
TGAGGCAGGGAAGAGGAGAGCTTCAGAGGCCTGTAGCTGAGAAGCAGCCTCCCCCAAAAGCAGCCGGTAATGATAACCACAGCAACATGTAACGAGAGTGGCCATTACGGCATGCTCGAGTACAGGGAACTGAGGCAGGGAAGAGGAGAGCTTCAGAGGCCTGTAGCTGAGAAGCAGCCTCCCCCAAAAGCAGCCGGTAATGATAACGACAGCAGCATGTAACGAAAGTGGCCATTACGGTATGCTCGAGTGCAGGGAACTGAGGCAGGGAAGAGGAGAGCTTCAGAGGCCTGTAGCTGAGAAGCCAAAGAGCACTATCATATGAAATTGCTTGCCTCATTAGAATTTCAAGCTCCTTTCTTTCGTAAATAAAGGACAGTAGTTTCAAGCTCAAATTAGGTTACACCCACAGTGGCTCCAAAGCCAAGTTATCTAGATCTGCAGGAATCCAATAAATCCTGCCGTCAGCCTCTGTTCCCGGTGACTGCCGCAGAACTGTTCCTAATGAGAAATAGGGCACAGTCCTGAAATTCATTTCAAAACACTAAAGCCTTAAATTTTTGTCCCTTAAAGATTAAATGAAGGCAATGAAGACAAATGGGCCTTATGCTGAGATATGGCGGGTATGCATGCTGGGTCTGAACCCTTGTTGTGGAGTAATCGATTAGTCAAAAGGCACTGGTGTGTTTCGCTGGTCCTTCATGACTTTATTGCCATGATGCTACAGGTTGTCCCATTATCGGTTACTTTGCGATTTTTTCTCTACTTTGAAGAGCAGTGGAGAAACATACATGGGACCTCACTGGTGGAACAGTAACGGCAGGAAATATGGAGATTCTAGACAATTGAGTTCAGCCAACGTATAATTCAGAAGTTCGGCTTGTAAGCTAATGCCCTAGATTTAGAAAATATGCTAGCGCTAATGAATCACTGCTGACTTTGCCAAGCTACTAAAATGGACAACCCATTACGGAATAATTGAGTTGTTAATAATTAATGGGTGTAATTAAAAGACCCTATTTTAAAGTGGCATTTTGACATCCTGACAATAAAAAAGACATGGAAAATCTTGACCCCATTTGCAAAATGACTTTTTTTGTCACTCTGTAGTCCTTCCCACTGTTATAAGGTTGTTTTTCATTGTTTGAGTATTTCTGTAACCCATGTCATTACATGCTATTTTACGATTAGCAGTAATAAACAGCTGGATTGGACCTATGCGATTAACGAGAGTTTTACCTTACCTATATCTCACCTTAACATTTTTATTTTCACCCCGCTAGTCATCTACAGTGACTAAGACTAAGACTAAGTTGCTGCTCCATCGGGCTGATGTGGCAGCTGTAACCTGGGCCTGTTTCCATGGATGCATTACCTGCTTTGTCTTCCCACCTGCTCTGAGTCGTTCCCTTCGAGCAGCGCAGTGTCTGTCAGTGGAGATGCTGACTTGTCACCTGTTGCTAGAATAGAATATGGTTTTGCCAGTGAAGGATCCCATTCCGACGTCACATGGGTGGCTATGACACATACAAAATGGGTTGGTTCTGTGTTAGCTGGCGGTTCAAGATGGCCGATCAACCAGTGAAACATTGAAACAAGAGCTAACTCTAGCTTAATCGACACTTTCCAGGGGCTGCTTGGACATGCACATGTCTTTCTGGATGCTGAGTACTCTCAGATAAAAAAGGTGATGCCACTGCTATTCTGGTGGTGGCCAGTGCTATGTAACATTAACACACGATAGGGTCTATGCTGTTATATACAGCCCTTTAATTAAGTGAGGGAAAAGGTATGAAAAGTGATTCATTTGGCATTATGGAGTGTGAGCATCTTTTAATTTGTTTATTGCAGTTTAACTCAAGATCTGGAGAAACAGTCAATTCTACAGTGCAGAATACCGAGGCCTCTTCCTGCAGATTTATTGGCTGTTTGTTAGACAAATCATTGTACAAAAACATGTCATGTCAGTGGTTTTGTGGAGGAGCCCCATGATTAATAGTAGGCGAAAAGGAAGATATCACTGCCTCTCAGTACTTCTGCACTGTTATTAACAGAAGCACAACTTTGCACGATCCCCACATGAGCTCTGCTCTTGTACTCAGATCTGGGAGACATAAGGGTACAGAACCTTAATACACTAAAGCGGCGATACTCCGTTATTTTTGTTATTCATCAACATAAAGCAAAATTCCAGGGGGTGGGGGGTGTGGCTATATTGTTAAATTTTACCAATTGTGGGGCAGGTTTAATTGCATTCCGGTCCTCCCCTTCAGTACCCCTGCAGTAGAGTATAGTGATCATTTAATGAATTGTTTTCCAGCTAATCCAAAAGTTTTCACTAAGTAGGTTTTTTTTTTTAAAGGCCCATAAACTACCCTGGCATCCTTCTTTCCGTTGATTGCCATGTAATTTCCTTTTACAGGCATTAAAATGACTCACAATAGTTAGGACTGCCCATCTGGGCTTAATTATCAAGCCTGTAGATATTCTTAGATAATAACTGTTGGCAAATTACACCTCAATTAATCATTTTTGAAAAGGCAATTAAATCCTTAACATTTTATAGAAATGTAGCCATCCCTCTGCTGACCCTGACCTTTGAAATATTCATTAAATGTTAACAGATTTTGGTGTAATAAATGTTAACAGATTTTGGGGTAATTAATGAGAGCTGGAGGAGGGCAATCATTTCCAGCACCAGTAAATCACACCTAGACAAGGAAATTCAGCAAGACAGTAAAGATGTACAGCGGCTGTGTGGATTTTGTCCATCCTATTGGCATTTGCATTCCAATCTATCAGCTGTAATAGGTCTTTCTGTTCTTCTGGGCTCTAATTCTGTCTAGTTGGGCCATAAACTAAATCACTTTCTTCCAGCCTTTTTTTAGTTTTAAATTTTCCAAGGATAAAAACTGCAATGACGGCTACCCGTATCTAGTAAGAATTAGATGTGAACTCCAGCTAAATCACATCCCAAATTTTTTTTATCCATCTTATTTCATCTGGGCATGTATTATGTATTATGTCTCGGGAAGATTACAGGGTTACATTTTACTGCATATAGCATAACAATGTACGTAGCAAATAAACCTCAAACCTCAAAGGGACACTGAGACCAGCCCCATCACAGAAGAAAAAAAATGTAGTCCAGGGTCTCTGACTGGTATGTTTCCACCCCCCCACCCGCCCGTCAGTAGTTCAAGTTATTAGCTGAAATAACCACTTGTTATTGATTTTAAGGCAAATAAATAAATAACATGACATACTGCTAATTTGTCCACAGTTATTAGTATGTTTGCTCTATTAAACACATTTTAATGCCACTGGAAAAAATGCAAAGCTTGCACACTGTTCTCTTCCCTTCAATTTAGTTTAGATCACATTATTTTTTTAATCAAAAGCTCAGTTATCAGCTTTTAAAAATCGATTTGGTTTCACCAGGAGAAAGTGATAAACCATCTCAGTTACATATCTCCTGGATATGTATCATTAAGTTAGTAGGTGCTCTGTACATAAATTCTTGTCTTTAATAACATATTTTGCATGATAAGAGAAATGGCATTTTAAAGTCTGCTCATAAATGCTGTCTACACAGCATGATTTCAAGCAACTAAAATATTGAATGCTTTTCTCTTTTTTTAATCTTTAGATCCATATTGGTCTCTTTTAACAAAGTCATTTTAATATTATTAATAGCACACAGTACACTTGAATTCAGCCATAATACTTTAGCTTAAATATTTTCCTTGCAGGAAGCCATGTTTGTTGAACTGTTAATAGACACTGGAAGTAATATAAATTTTTTGGAAAAATTTAACCTTTTTTTGTTTTTTATGCAGCCCTGATGTTATAGTAACATTAGATGAATAGTAATAAAAGTAATAGTAATAAAAGTGTGTATCCAGCCAATCAATTCCTCTAACCCTTTGGTTCATATTTCTGCCACCTGCCAATCATTCCCTGGAGTGCTTAGAAATGGGTGTGTTTTTCTCCTACTCATAGTAACTGGTAGAAGCCAAAAGCAATTCCACAGGCCCACACAGGCCTAAGCTTCGGCTGACCATTTAGTCCCTACTGAAAAGGGAGTTTCCTTTTCATTGTTTACTCGCTGTGTGCTGTCTGCCACATCCCTCTGAAACCCCAGAAAAGGATATGGTTTTCTCACAAATAAGCATCTTGTACTGTGACAGGCGTTTCAGTAGATATGTCATACCAAACAGAAACAGTTTTGGTGGAAAACCAGAACCTGCCATAATGTAATTATACATATTCTACATTAATAAGCTTCTCCAAATATTACAAAGTGAAGTTATTTAATTACATCCTCACTGTCATTCTGCAAGGTTCAGTTTAATAGCTAATGGATTTGTTCTCCAAGTGTCATAAATGAGATCAATGGAATGTCATTAGTTGATTTGGTCCTCAACCCTTTCTTTGAGATATGTTTACTTCCAACTCCGATATAAATTTATTTACAGGCCATCAAAGGAATGAGATGAAATCGTTTGACTTACAGGTCCATAATAGCTTGTGTGAAAGCAGTATTGCAGCGTATTGCTGACAAACCTTCTCTTGTGAATGAGTTTCCTGTGCCTCATCACGCGTTAGTTACTCTCAGCCAATAGCTGTTTTCTTTGTACAGAAACTTTGTGTAAATGTGCTGATGTTTTAAGCTAAAATGTATGTCTGCCATATACTACTATGTACATGCAGTAAGAGTTTTGAATGCAGTCTGAAAGAATGGAGAAAGAGCAATTCGCCAGTGGGATGTCGGGGGGGGGGGATGCTGAGCAGGAAGAGAAACAATCAGCTGAGCCTGTTGGGCCAATGCCATCCCATAATTCACAGGGAGCCCAATCACTATAACTCATGTCTCTGAAAGATACTCCGCCAACAGAGGCGTGGCCAATGTAAGGGGAAGTCAGGGAGTCCTTTTCTTATTGGTCCCACTCTTCTATATTTACCACTCATATTGTGGCCATATGTATGTGGGTTGGACAGTGGGTGTGGCCATTCAGGCTACAGGGAGGCTAACAGACGAATCAACAGTAAGGCCATTAAACCTTTATGCAGCCTCTATTATATAATTAATGAATACTTAAACCTCAGCATCCTTGTACATTATTGATGCTGGCTTGTGTCATCGCTAGAGGCTTGGTATATTTCTGGCAGAGGGGCAACTCCAACTTGACAAAACCTCTCTTGTTGTGCACTATGTATGTCTATCAGAGCAGGGTTATTATCATTTTTGTTCATTGTTACTAATACTATTTCATGCACATAAAATTACAAATTACTGACATAATTACTTCCACACGTACACCAAAGGAAAAAAAAAAAATTAAAGTAATTTTTAATAATATACTAAAATGCCATTTGTAAACGCCTGAAATAGAGATCTTCTCTGTTGCATATCAAGGAATCCAAGGTGCTCACAGAGGTAAGACTTGGATGGTTGTGACACCGTCAGCAAGTGGGAAATAGTAGATCAACAAGGGAATATCAGGTTAATATTCTGGTAATAACCAGGTCTGGCTGAGATGTGTAGCCTCTTTGCTTCGCTTTAAGTGTCCAGTGACAGCAAATCAAAGGGTGTTCGTTTACAAGCAGTGTGGTCAAAGTGCATATGATACAGCACGAGACTGCTCAAACTGCTATAAGCAAATGGGACTGTTAGGAGCAGCTGGTGGCATAGTGGGCTGTTGACTGGATATGTGGCCAAAAAATTCAGGATCTGAAGATCTAAGTGAGGATCCATCTTTGCAATGCTGAGCAGAGTACTGAAGTGCCACAGTCTCCAGCTTCACGGTGAACTGGATATGCAGCCGGGGGATAGATGGATTTAATCCAGGGGTGCTCAAACACACCTATTAAACCTGGTAATTAGCTGATTAAGATGTGTTTGAGCAGGGAAATCTGCAAACTGTGTTGGATTCTGACCCCCCTGGACTGAAGTTGGACACCCCCAATTTAATCAATAATAATGATAAATATTTCTGATGTTTTTCTGATTATCTCCTTATGACATTAAGAACAAGCTGTTGCTCACCATCGCCTTCCAGTTAGAGGATTTCTATTCCCCCTCATATAACCTCTGCCCATGTGATATTAGGGATATATTTGTACACTAAATGAGCATTAAAGGCCCTTCCCTCGCCATAAAGAGTCCCATTCTGAGCCTTAATAGCCCACAATTTCATCTCTTAGATTATATTTGGTCATAAGTGTAGAAATGGGCCCTTGCTTCCGCTTTGCCCCTCCACAAGCACACTTCATTCACTGCGGTGTTCCCTCTTCCTGCAAACCGCTGTTTATTCAGCTCGGAATTGGCCCGCAGTTTCCGCACCTCTGTCAGGAAACGAGCAGGTCTGCGCTCAGGAGGACGGCGCCATAATTGCCGCTTATCAACATTCATTACCTTGACTTGCCTTTCCACCCACTCATCAATTGGACAACCTGTGTCTGATGATGAAAAAGCTACTTATGATTAGGCCAATGACTTTTGCAATATATAAATCTGACTGCAAAGGACGGCCCGTGACGAATGGACTCGTTCCGGGCCTGGTGAAGAGGCCCGGGGCGACGTTAAGTCCACAGAAGGAAGAGCTGCCCCTCACTCCCGCATCGCCGTTCCAGTCCTGGGGACTCGTGCGTAGGTGTGTGCTCCTTAAAAACGCCAGTTCCTTTGCAGGCTCCGTGGAGGAGGAAACAAACCAGTATCTGATGAGTTCTGACAAGCGAGTCAGTTGTAAGTCTGCCCTAATCTGCTGCTGGTAGGGCAATATGAACACCAGGGCTGTTTAATGCTGAATAAACAGCGCTTTGCCCAAGGTGGAAAGAACCGCAGTAAAGCACAGGGCACTTGGGACAGTAACAAGGAGTTCTGTACCTCAAAGACGATTTCATTCCTCTGAGTTATAAGACTCCATACTGAAGAACCACGTAAAACCAAATACACCGTAAATTAATCACACTGGTATGACTTTCATAATCAGTCACACAAAACACATTCTTTGATTCCCTAAACAGGGGTTCCCAACTGCAGTCCTGGAGGGCCAGAATCCAACATACTGAAGTTTGCAGATTTCTCTGTATAAACACAGGTTTAATAGGTATGTTTGAGCAGGGAAATCTGTAAACTGTCTTGGATTCTGGCCCTCCAGGACTGGAGTTGGGCACCCCTGCCCTAAACATTTTTTTTCTCTATGTTTGAATATTTAAATAGCCTTATCATTTGTTAAAAAAAACCAACCTCCCTTAAGAGACAAGAATAAGCAGGTGGCATAATGCCAGCCAAGACAGTTGGATATAGTATGTATTGCATTGTTTCCTAATTTCTTAGCATATGCCTGTATTTTCTATGTTAAGTCTCTAACTTGGATTATCCAAGATTCACCTTTTCTCACCTTGTGATTTTTTTAGATACTCCCTGTTGTATATGTTGTCCTTGCTGCAGTCATATTCTGTCTCTTTGTAAGTGCTGTTTTTTGAATGCACTACACGTAACCCGGACTGCAGCGTGTATCATTTGCCCTGTAAGACGTCTATATTGTGGTGTGTGTGGCCCTTGGACATGACGAGAGCTTATACTGATTCTGACTTTAGGGGCCTTTCTCAAGAGGTACAATGTGTCTAGCTGTGGCCAGACAGAAATTCACTGTGTGCAAAATTGTGAACGAACTAAGAGGTAAACAATGCCCACTGTCAACAGTGACATTCTTTGCTTCTTGTCCTCATGGTTATAATGGTCACAGCATGTCACCATGGACTAGGCACAACCACAAAAACAAAGATTGAAAACACGGTTTGCCATCTACGAGAGGACATACCTTGAGGCCTGCTCAATCCTTTGCACTTCTCATGTGATTCGTGCCAGAACCAGTTTAGCGAGCCCTCTTCAGACCTTTAACACGGTGGCGTCTTTATGACATGCACTTTCAGCTCACATTTGTTTCACCTACCGCAGCAGTCCGGTAGACCTAATGAATCAGTGTGAAAGGTCTCAGTGTATTCTGACTTTGGCACACAAAGAGTGCAAACTGACCGCCTCTCATTACTTCCAGTCAAATTGCTAGCTTTAAATGTTAACTGCTTGTCATTAAGATACATTTGCATTCTAATTACGTATAAGTTGTCCAGTTCAACCTTGCCGGGAACTAAGGAGGCTGGTTTTGATCAAAAACGCTGAGCTGGGTGGGAAAGTAGGAGCTGAATATTGGGTGCAAGACAATTTAGGAGATTTTGAGTGAGGTACAGCATTTCCTAGTTGCTAAACATAATGATAAAATCAATGCCTCTCCACCTTATTGGTGAGCTGGCTGTGCACGGCCTTTCCATTGGCATAGGTGTGAACCATCCCTCCCTCTTCGACCATAACAGGGTGAAGCATAATGGTACCAGGGTGAATACTGAACGCTTGAACGAAAGACCATTGCACTGAAGGTATAACTAGGTGCAGTCGAGGCAGACCACCTCTAATACAATGATTTATAACCTGGTGCACTAGATCAGAACTCTCATAACTCACAACTTCTGGCATGAAGCACTTGTGAGGAATGTGGCATGTCCGGAATATGCGATCAACAGTTTTTATGAACCCAAAGCACATCGTCGATAATAGCTCTTGGTCAAGATATTCGTTATTGAATTCAGTGAAGCAGGTCTTTTGGGCTAGCGCTTAATAATCAAGAATCTGGATTTATAACCAAATATAAAAGTAATTCTGCTGCTGCTCGGCTCAAAAGAAGCGCACTTTTGCTGCATATGTACCAAAGTACATGGAATGATATGGATGGCTATCCTCTCCACATTAGCATGATATGTGTTATGGCGGGCCACAGTGGAAAAGACGAGGGGCAGTCCCTGGTGTGGCACACAAGACACAAGGAACTTTATTGGATGCAGAAAAAAAAAGAAACAAAAGGAACCATAAGGGGTTTAACAATGGCAGGTAGAACACAAGAACTGAAGCAGGGAGCAACACAGGAACAAACACCGCAAGGCTGGGGGCGAAACACCAAGCTACACATGCGTCAGGACAGGGGCAAACACGAGGACCGACTGGGGAAGAGAGTAAAGGCAGGCACTTAGATACACATAACAAGGGCTTCAGCAGGGGACAGGTGCAGGCTATAACTAATCAACCAAACAGTGAGGCTGGCAACAGGACACAGGTGAGGGTCGTTAACAAATAGTAACGGCTCAAACATTAGGGCTAGAACACACAAGACTCAGGTATGGGTCATAATCACAAGGACTCAAACACCAGGAATGGGGTGACCAGCGACACCTGCTGGCCAGGCAGGAAACAAGTGGAGAGGGACTGACCCAGACGGTATGTACACGATCAGTGCAAGCTCTCTTTGAACTAACAAGCTGGTTAGTAAGTTCAACCATGCATCATTATCTCTTCCACAGCAGATGTTATGTGTGTGTGTCTTTCCATATTATATTAAAAGTCCTTTCTTATTTTGAATTGGTATAATATGTCCTGTGTCTGTCTAGTAAACTGGAGATTCTGGGTTTGAATCCTAGTTGTGCTTTGGGTCCACCTGGAAAGCCCAGAGAGTCCGCAGCTGTTATTATCTTAAAAACGCACTAGATTAATACGAAGTCAAAATGTCATTAATTCCCATTGATTATGTTAGAAGAGTCTAAATGTTCTTTCACTACAGCGAATGCCACAGTTATTATGCATGAGGACTAAGTGCAAAATGTCAATGCAGTAAACAGTGCTGACCTGGTTAGATTGTGGTATATTTAAGCATATGTAATTAATAGGCAGGCAGGTGGTGTAGTGGTTAGGGACGCAACTGTGTAATTGAAAGATTGCCGGTTAGAGTCCCTGACCCGCAAGTACCACTGAGGTGCCCTGAGCAAGGTACTGTCCCCAAGCACTGCTCCCCGGGCGCTCACATAGCTGCTCCCTGCTGTGCCACGATGTCACATGGGTTAAAAGCAGAGGACACATTTCATTTTTGCATGCTGTGGTGCATCAACAGTGACGATTAATAACCTTCAGAAACACCAATAGGAAGTCAGATCATCAAAACAGTACAGTTCCTCAGTTCCATATTGTATGTGTTTACAGGTGTTTACTCCTCTAAAAAATTCAGAAATTCTAACTGAAGTTCAATACATAGTTTAAGATCAGGGGTTAGGAATTTCCCTTGATGAAAACCAGAATCTCAGCCACAGAATAACAACCGTAAACAAGTGTGTAGTGAAGCAGTCGATACAGTAAATCACAGCCATGTTATTACAGTAAATCATAGCCATGTTATTTCTCTTGCAATAGCTGCTTTTCCATCGAGCCGTTATTGAAATGCTTCACAGCGTAAGTCAGTGACACATGGACTGGCGTGTCTATTGCATGATCAAGCGTCATGGAACGTGGTAGTTCCAGAAGGAGTGAAATTTGTCCTTAGATGAAGAGGATGGCGGCGTGCTGCCTCTCGCCGTCAGCCTAACAGGCTTCAGCTGTGCCACCGGGCAGCACCTGGCGCTTTCTCACAGAATGATGAAGCTTGCAGTCTGACACTTCATGGCACACTGCAGAAATTTGTTTATTTTCATTAAGAGGGTGTCTGCCACACTTATCGTTTTTCTGCACCCCCCCCCCCCCCCCCCGGGGCACCCGATATTTGAGAGGGCCAATCCAATAAAAAAAAAAAGGTTCCCATTCCTAA